>PVKA01023876.1:0-35009 GCA_004027165.1 Ctenomys sociabilis
CTGATTTTTTCTTTCTACAACCCTTCCTTTGTCTACACCTGTCAAAAGTGGGCACTCCATTGACATTCAACTACCTTAGGTTCTTGAACTCGACACCACAATCCAACACAGTCCAGCATTCTGCAACCATAGGGAGTTATTCAAAGAAATTGTCGACCATATCCATTTACAGCTCAGCTTAATATTATGGGCTCACGCTAAATAAAAAAGTTTAAATTTTTGTCTTCCCTTTTTCCTTCTTTTCTGTTCTGACCTTTACATGAGGCCTTTATGATTTCACAGAAGCCATACTCTGAGCAAAAAGAACCATAAGACTGCAAGACAGCAACATACCTCGATGGGCTTAACTAAAATGAAAATTACCCTGGAGCAGCTAGTCATGCACAGGGGTCTAGAATGGCTCCTCTCAGGCTGTGCTGGAAGCTAGCAAGAATTTCTGCATGGGTCTGAGGTACAGCATAATAAGGGAATACATGGATACCTCTAGATATTTTTTCTTCTCTTTCCTTAAATTGTTATAAGCCAGGATTTACATTTTCTACTCTTTCTTAAATCATTTTAAATTTTTGAGATAAATGATAAATACAAGAAAAGAAAACTCCTAAATTATTTATGCCACCATTTGGGGTCAGGGATCTAATACAAAGGCAACAGGATCGATCCCTTATTAGAGACGAAACTCTTCTCACTTGGGGATGATCTTGATTATTAGTGTTTATTCTGTAGTATCCAACAACGGATTTGCAGGTTACAAGCGAATGAAAATATGAATAAATAAGCACCAGTTGAACGCAACTTCTCATTCCTAAGAATGCATTTTAAGAATGCATCTAAGCAGAGAGATTTATATCTATCATGCTCTTTCCATATGAATTCATTCTTTAGATATGAAATTGTAAAAGATAGTAAAGTTTACTAAGACCATGGGGAAATACACAATATAACGCACAAGCTTCAATAAGGTATTTGCCACATACATAACTCATAGAATTAATAGCTACACTGTACAATTCATTCTTGAATTAGAATTAATTCAAAAAGAAAAGTTGCAGAAAAAAGCCTGAATAGGCATTTTACAAAAAAGAAGGCACAAATGGCCAAGATCCTTGCAAAGCTGCTCCAAGTCATTAGTAAATGCAAAATACAAATTAAAACCACAAACATCATAAACACCAGATTGGCCCAGATTTCTGAGTCTAACAACACCAAAATATCAACAAAATAAAAAATAATGATGCTCTCATATACTGCTGGATGGAGTAGTAATTGGTGTAACCACTTTGGGAAAATAACTGACATTACAGAGCAAAGCTGACATTTTGCATGCCCTACAGCCCAGGAATTCCTCTTCTTATGCCTGGGAAAATCCAGCTAAAATGCAGTTAAGGACTCTATATCAGAATATTTACAGGCCGGGGAGACGGCTCAGTGGTATAAGCACTTCCCTGGCAAGCACAAGGGCCTAAGTTACACACACACACACACACACACACACACACACACACACACACACACACACAAATTACCATAATATTTTTACAATAGAAGCTACTCAAAGTCTACCAACAGTCTTCTGGGCAAACACCTTGGGATACAGGGTACAATGGGACATTATGTAACATTAAAATATATAAATAATAGCTAGAAATAAAAAGAAACTTAAAAACAGAAAATAAGTAAACAATAGCATCAATAGAGAGAATCTTCGGGAACATAAATGTCGGATGAGAAAAGCAAAATACAGAAGAATGCATACATATGACTCTATTTATAGAAAGTTCACCAATGATTTGTTAAGAATTGAAACATTTGTGATAAAACTATAGAGGACAAGAGAATGACAAACAAAAGTTCCAAGTAGTGCCTCTCTGCATCCAGGGGTGATACAACCAGAAGGAGGTGCACTGAGAACTAGGCTGTCAGAAGGTGGGCCACTGGGGGAAAGACTAAGGGCCTGTTTCCTAGAAGAAGCAATGTATTGTTATTCTTTGCACTATGACCCTTTTCCAAACACACACACACATATATATATATATATTAAAAAAAAATATATATATATATATATTTTTTTTTAATGTATTTGATTGTTACAGGGTCTCACTATGCAGCTCAGATTCATAATGATCCTCCTGTTTTCAGCCTCCCCAGCCTCCTGTAACTGGAATTACAGGTGTGTGCCACTACACCCAGACTCTGTGGCCAGCTCAGCCCACCCTGAGGCAGGGCTGGCTCTGCATCTGGTGCTGGGGATTGACCCACGGTCCATGCCCTTGCCCAAGCAGGCACTTTAATCTGCTGAGTTGTCTCACTGGCCTCACAAACATGCTTTTGTATGTAATGAATACTCAACAGAAACAACTTGCAAGAGTAAAGAGGAAAAGGACTCAAAATATTTTTAAGACAAGCTGGACAAAGAAAAGAAGTGCCCCATCACCTTCCGACCCCTCTCTCCAGGCTGTCTGTCTTCAAGTGTCCCATCCCAGCCCTGCAGCTGCCCCTCTCGTGAGCTGTCCCCCTTGCCCACTCACTCCAACACTAACAACTGCTCGGAGCTTCCAGTTGTCCAGAGGTGTAGAAAAGTTTCATGATGTGCACTTGAGGCAGCAGCCAAGCTTTGCTCTCTGCCTGTCATCCGATCCCTCATTAAAATGCAGCCCTCCTCCAGATGTGACCGACAAGCGCATTACCCTGTTCCGCACTGCACACACTTCCAATTTCTGCAGCTTTGATGGAGTTATTATTACATCCAAATATTACTGAATGCCATTATTACTTGGCTCTTGACTTTGACTTATTTTCTAATATTTATACACATTTCATTATGATAATAGAGCATGTATTTAAAACAAAGCATCTCTCTGTCCTCTGATCCAAATCTGAATCTGAAAAGGCTCCTGGAAGCAGACAGCTATCTCTTCCTCCAAATTCAACCATGCAGCCATAGCCATTTAAGAAAAGCCCAAAAGTGAAACCTGACATTAGTGGTGTTTCTATTGGCAGGTGGAGCACTCAAGAAGAAAAACTAAACCTAGCTCCAGTGAAACCTGATTCATCTCGTGGATCATTATAGACGTTTGTTTCCCCCTCCCTGTGCCACCTGTCACAGTGAATGGGAAGGCTGAAGGTTTTACTATAATTTTAGTACCGATGAAATTTTTAAAAATAAATTCATTTTGTATCAGTTGCTACCAGCAAGTAAAGCTCAAACAACAGTAACATCTCACTATAAACACATCAGAGCCTATGGGGAAAAAAATGTTAATTCTAAATGACCCACTGGGAAGAGTCCATTACTTGATATTTTAAAGCTCACTTAAGACCTTGTTAGTAGTTATCTTAAAAATATAAACACTTGCCTCAGCATATTGTGGTATTGAACTGGTTTTAGCTGCATAAACTGTCCTGGGTCCAGCCTCTGCACACACACACACACACACACACACACACACACACACACACACACACAAAACCAATAGTATTCTTGATCTATCACCAATAGCTAGAACAACCTCGAAGGAAAGAAGGGATGAAAAAACAAATAGGTGTTTGTGGTTGGTACAAGGCCAGCTTCAGACGCTGAAGTCAAACTTCCTTAAAAGACTAGTTTTGATGCTCACTAGCAGTCCTACTGTGGCAAAGTTATAAATCTGTCTTTGTTACACATATAATGGAGTTAACAGTTGACTCAATGACTTGAGTCACCACTGCTCCTCAAGTCATTGCTTTTGTCATCTCAGTTTGTTACAAGGATTGCTCTGAGGACGCTTAGGCCCCAGAAGAGTAAAGCGTCCCGAGCAGCTGTCCCACCAAACCTATCCACGTGTTCAAAATGAAAACTGCCTCAAGTATCTTTTGGAATAATATACATATATTTATAAAAAACTGATGATCTAGTGTCATAAAAGCCAAAAGTGTGTTAAGTATTAATTCTGTCAGACTCTTTCCACAAAGGGGCATTTTCGGAGGCAGATAGGAGGGTACTAAGGCATGAATTGGCATTGTTCTTTTACTTTCTGAAGCCAGACACCAAATTGAATCAAGAAAATCTCCATTCACTGGTACTGGCCCAAAGTGTCCAATGCCTGAACTTGTGTGCTGAGACCCCAGGCATCGATGGTGTATACTGGGTGTTAGGTATGAACCCACGCAATCGACCAGACCAGGCATTCCGACGTGAGTAGAAGATTTACTGGGGGCAGCGAACAGGCTGGCTGTGTAGCAGACCAAGACAACAGTGAACAAGGCAAAGCACAGGGCTTTTAAGGTGTTTGAGAGGGTGTCTGTGGGCTGCATCAGCTGAGCGAGAGCTAAGCTTGGCAGGGCTACCTGGTCTATGGAGGACTTTTAATGTTAACAAAGGAGAGTTTCTGTGGTTGCTTCCCAGGTCAAAGTCAGGTGAACTTCTGTGGTTTTGGGCTTGGCTCTGTGTGGGGTCAAGGGGGAGAGAGTTTGGGGGCAGGGTGCCTGGGAAACCAAGAGGGACAGTGTAACCTATCACTGGGGATTCTCATTCCTAGCTTGATTCATGAAATCCAGTTACTGTTTTGTTTTGATGTTTGGTGCTGGAAATCAAATTCAGGACCTTACACTTGCCAGCTACTACTTGTGTCACTGAGTTTTAAAGCAGGCCCTCAAGTTATTGTATTTGTGTCCATTATTGACTTTAATTCTTAGCATCTTTTGGCACTTGTTTGAACAAGCCATTTTACTCAGCTTTACATGCTCTCAATTAGTCTATGAATCAATGGCATTATCATGCCATTTAACAGGTGAAAAACAGAAAATCGAAGCCATTAAACAAGCAGCCCAAGTTTACCTAATAATTAGTAGAGGAGCCAAGAGCTACACCTAAACACCCCTGCTGTCCAGGCTCATGTTACTTATTATCAGACATTACTTTCTTACGTTCCTTCTCTGTAAAGCTGAAATCTGCACATTATATTCGTAGGGAATGCTTCGTAAGGAAAGAAATGAGTACTTTTGTTGAAGATTTGAAAAGTTTCAACATGTTGGAGAGCAGGAAATCATCCAAAAGTGTAAGTATCAGGGGGTTCTGTGCCTGTGTGTGTGGTAACCACAATGTCACACTGCGATGACACAGATACTGTGCCATTACTGCGGGAGAACCCGCTGTGAGCAACAGTTTCACCATGCTCCCTTATATTAACTCCAGAGCCGTGGCTGTATTCCATATGGTTTCCTAGGGTCTGAGTAATTAGGAGTATTACTAATTTAAAATGTCATCCAGATTTTAAAATAGGCTTTCAGGCTGTCTGTACTTTTAGAAAAGTTAATATTCTCTTCTCTTTATCCTAAATAGGAAACACATCATATTCACTTGGGCAGGGCCATGGCAAGAGCCCTATGAACTGCTGTGCAGTAGTGGAACTAACAATTTTTTTGTGCACAATACAGAGCCTAAAGGAAGAGATATTGTACTCACAAGACCCTTTTCAGAGGCTTCTTCAGGTGACCTTAGGTCCCAGGAGCAGAGGATACAGCTGTGAGCACAGTGCTGGCCTTGCAAGCACAAGGTCCTGAGTGCAATTCTGAATACCAAAAAGAAAAACAAAAGAAAAAAAAAAATCAACCAAACAAAAACCACAAACAATTGACCTTAGATTCCAACTTTGGTCCATAATTATAGTTGTAAAATGATGAAAGAATTAAAATTGTGTTCTCAGAGCAGATGCCTTGGAAATGTGTTGGTCATAGTTAATCTCAAATTTTTGATGTGATTGGCTTGAGAGCTACCTAAAGCACAGCCTCTGGGTGTATCAGGTTGTGTTGTGGACCTACGGGGTAGATCTGGCTCCATCCCTCTCACATCCTCTCCCTGCTGCCTTTCCTCTGTGCTCTGCTTCCCGCTGCCACGAAGTTAATGGTTTTGCTGTAATACATCCTTCTGCATGATGTTTCTGCCTTAGACCAAGGCAATTATGGACTAAAAAATCTCTGAAGTGTGAGCCGAACTAAACCTCTCCTCCTTTAGGAGATGAGAGAAAAGGGCTGATTGTGAAGAGATACACACTCGCTGTCACCCCTCTGTTGGCTCCATGAAGCTAAAGGTGGAGGAGACAACTACTTTGGGGTGCTGTCCTGAATCATGAGCAGCCCAACCAGGACTCAGCTGCCAAGCCTCTTTTGTATTCCTCTCTCTTCCTTCTCATACATGATAGGGTTGGGATTTATATCCCTTTCCCTGATTTTGAGCTGCTTCATGTGCAAATCCCTGAAACAAGGGCTGGCCAGATAGCTCAGCAGATTAAAACACCTGCTTGGGTAGATGCAGGGACTGGACTTCGATCCCCAGGGTGCTGTGCTGGCTCTGCCCCCAGGGTGTGCTGAGACAGCAATTGAGACTGGGCATCGAGGTGCATGCCTGTAATCCCAGCACTTGGGAGGCAGAAAACAGGAGAATCACTACAAGTTCAATCTGTGTACTGAGATGCTGTAGACTCTGTACTAAATACATTTTTTAAAAAATCTCTGAGACAGCTGCAACTGATAGCCCATCAAAGGCTCGTGCTCTCTAAGAGCAAAGATTGTGGGAATCAATTGCCTAGCCAGTACTTTGTTTCCTGCTCTCTTGCCTCTGCATGTGTCCATGGGATTAACTCTGCCCAGTGGAATGTAAGGGGAAGGGATGAGCATCATTTCTGGGCAACAGTGTAAGGAGACCTTCTAATGCAGACTACTCCTGATTTGCAGTGGCTCAACATAAGACTTTTAACTTTAGAATGGTGTGAATATGATGTAATTTTAGTAAATCTGTACTTTGAAATTTAATTTCCCCCTTTTCCTCCCAGTCTAGCAGTAGCAACAGAAGGTTCTCTCAATACTAGCTACACAGAGTAAGCTTCCATTTCCAGACAGCCACATGACAGGCTCTACCATGCGCTAGCGAGATGCTCGGTAGCTAAAGATGATTAAAATCATCATGTTTGTTTGGCAGTATTTTCACCAGGTGGTGTGGTGCATGCCTGTAATTCCAGCACTCAGAAAGCTGAAGCAGGGGGATCGCTTGCAAGTTGGAGGCCAGTCTGGGCTACATAGGGAGTTCAAGGCCAGCTGGGACTACACAGTGAGACTCTCTTCACACACACACACACACACACACACACACACAAATCAAATTAAGATAGATTAATGAGGAAATGACTCCATTGGAAGCTGAGCAGCATCTATACTTTGGGCTTCTCATGTAGCAGTATAGAAGGCCACTTGTTGAAGATCAAAAGAGCTAGAATCTCTGGGTTGGCTGTTTTGGATAAGCCCCCCAGGGAATGCTGAGAGGGCTATGGGCCAGAAATATGCTTTAATAAGGCAAAGCACTGAGCTTTAGGGACTGTTCATTTTGGCTCCTTGAGCAACATTTCCTCCTCTCACTTTTCCAGCTGGAAATCATTCCTCATTCCTGCCCAACTTCTCCATCCAGCCTATGCTGGGCTCTCTGGCATCTCACAATACAGTGACAGAGGCATCACCAGATAGCTCAGCATTGCTTCCCATGCTTATCTCTCCTGCTTAGTCTCTGAGCGTCCTCAAGACAGAAATCAGACCACTTAGTTTTCAGCAAGCACAGCGAGGTCATGAACAATATTAATAAATATTTTTGGCTAAATGGCCCAAGAGGGTGACCCAGAGACAGAAAGCTCCTTATTCCACCACCTTGAAATACCTGAAAAAGTCCCATGACTTTTGTCAGCCATTTGGACTCTGACAACACCCTTGGATCTCAGATCAGCAGCCAGAGAAGATGAATTCAGGGTTCCTTTGGCCTAATCAAGATGGATACTAGGGACCATGTATCTGGCTTATTTCTTATGTCTTGGCCTCCAAGTTACCTCAGAGACTCCCCCTGATGCTCTTTTTCCCTTATGACTTCCACCCTTCCTCTCTGAGTGATAAAAACCTGATTCCTCTTGTGACTGAGGTGGCCATCTGTCCAGTCCTTCTGTCCTGACAGAGGCCGACTTGAAGGGTCTGTGCTTGTTACTTCCCCAAGGCCCCAAGGCCTTAGATCACTCTGCCCCCTGGATGTGGGGCGCTCACTACTACATGATGTGTGGTTAGCAGCCAGTGTCATTCTGAAGCACTTACACAGTGCCTCTCAGGCTGGATATTTTCTATTTGCGCTTCCAAATCTAATTGTCGCTCTGCTCCAACCTGCTGTCCATCAGCAGCCCAACTCCCATGGACCACATTAGTGGGGCTTCCTTGCCATTGGACCCTGGTAAGGACCAGCTAGGAGGAATGACAGCAGGAGATCAGCAGAGTAGGGGCAAGGAGGGCAGACAATTTGTTCTCTTGAAGGTCTCCTTTCTGGGTCCCCGTAGATCGGTTTTATCTGTTCTATCAGAAGTCACATTTGGATTCTTGCAGCTCCAACATATAGAGAGACACACACAAAAATCTTTGTTGAATAAACCGAATGAATGAAAATAAACAAACTCAATAGTGAGAAAAGGGAAAAGAGCCACAAGCCAGTCTACACAGGTGTGACTATTTACTTAGATTTCCAGTAGCTGACAGTAGCTTAACGGCTCCCCACCCTAACTAGTGCCAGGGAACTTCCCCATCTTTTGCTGGTTGGTTCCTTTGACTCTGCCTCTATCACTGGAAAGGATTATGTCTGTCTATCAAGCATCCTGCCATGTGTGCTCCCTGTTCTGCAGGGACCCTTGTTGATCCATCAATTCATTCTTCAGGATACAGATATTGCATCTCTAGACTCTCTTTTTAGGCTACATCTTCCTGTTGTATGATTTCTTATTGCCACTTTCTCATATTATTCATTTGTAACACACATCAGAGTCATGAGTATTCACTCAATCATTAATGATTTGTCTAATGACCACTCTTGCCTGGGGATGGTAATCTTCATTAAGGGAGAGATGGCATCTGTTTATCAGACATAACAGTTGCTGACACATGACACAAGGTCTGGCACAGAGTAGAGACACTCATCAAATCTTTGTTGAAGAAATTGAATAACAAAATGTTGGTCACTTCTGAAAATATAGTACATATTTATGATATAAAACAGCATGAACATGTTACCTCCATGAGAAGTTATCTTATATCAAAATAGCATGATCACTGTAATCTAACAATGTTAAAAGATGGACTGGAGAGAGAGCCCTATGGTTTAAGCACCTGCCTGGAAAGTACAAGGTCCTGAGTTCAATCCCTGGTACAAAACAAAAGAGATGACTTTCTCTGACATTGACATATTATTATGTTACAGTCCAGTTGGCTTCTGAGGACCATGTTTCTCTAGAGATGAAATCCATCCTCAGCTCTCCACTGGACACATGGCCAATTTTTACTTTCATGGGGTACCACCAGCAAGTGGTATAAAGTCCCTGGAGAGCCAATAGGGAAAAGGCGACAATTGACTCATGTAACAATAGCCGAGTGTTCTTGAACTTATTGCTAATGTGTTAAAGCTATTAGAAATTTACTGTCATCATTTTCCTTGTAGGGATGATTGTAATGACATGCTTTGCGATTTCCTGGGTGGGTGGTGATCCTGAAAAGTATTTGGACAGGGTTAATAGAGGCAGAACTGGGTTCAAACATATTTTTATTCACTAGGTTAAAAATGAACAAAGATTAGCCAATTTGTATGAAAGTATGAAGCCACATTACTCTGAGTAAAAAAAAAAAAATAAAATAAAATAATACCTGTCATTTTGCTGTATTGTTATCATATGCTATGCCTATCTCATATTTTATAGACATTATCCTAATTTACTTCTGATGACAATTGTACTGAATCAGTCCTGTTATCATCTTCATATCACAGACAGAGAGGCTTAGAATCAGAGCAAGTTGGTCACATGCCTTAATAAATAGCAAGACTGGGTGTGGTGGTGCACACCTATAATCCCAGCGCTTGGGAGGCTGTAAATAGGTGGATCACCAAGAGTCTGATCTAGTAGTGAGACCCTGAACACTCTGTAGACCCTTCCCTAAAATACAAAAAATAAAAAATTCCAGGGAGATAGCTCAGCTGCATAAGCACCTGACTGGCAAGAGCAAGGTCCTAAGGTGGATTCCCAGTACCAAAAAACACCCTATAGCATTGTCTGAGGACTCAGAGGATTAGAGGGCCTGCAAGCAGGTGGGGTGGGGAAGGTGGGGAGGTTGTTGCCTGCTGTGCTGGACCCGCCCCTGGGGTGTGCTGAGATTGTGATTGAGACTGGGCGTGGTGGCGCTTGCCTGTAAACCCTGCACTTGGAAGGCTGTAAACAGTAGAATCACTACGATTCTGATCTAGTAGTGAGCCCTTGAACACCGTATATATCCTTCCCTAAAATACAGAAATAAATAAATAGCAAAGAATATTTTAAATTATCTAACTTTAACCCTATATTATTTGTACTGTTCAGATAACCATGTTATTAGCTTTATTTTTCACCACAGCTATTTATACTTGTCCTGATTTTCAAACAATCAATTCCTTAAGTGATGCTAGGGGCTATTTCTTAATTCTTTTCTTATTTGTTTGCTCCTATCAATGCCTGCTCTAAACTGCCACACCCAAAGCCCTATGGTTGCATGCCTTATAGTCCTAAATTCTATGGAGTGCCAATGTTTGTATTTCCAGTCATTCCTTCTTTAGGCCATTGTTGATTCTATCTGTAGTCCCCTTCTCTAGGCAGCCCAAAGTCAGATCCACCCCAGGCCCTCACAGTTTCACCGTTGTTATTTGCCTTTGGTTGACACCTCCATGGATCAAATCCAACTCTTCCAGTATCCACACTATGGACTGACAAGTGGTCTAAGCAGCTTCTAGGCGATAAACGAATGGAAAAAACTGCACTTTTTGTTTTTCAAGACTGTCACATCTCCTACTCTGGCTTTTGGCAGAAGAGAAAACTTCCAAAGCATCTCATTGTAGTAGGAGAATTCTTCAGCAATAAACTTCTCATGAGGCAGAGTGCTGCTTAGAAGAACTTGCTCTTGCCCAGGGTTGCCTATGTGTAAATACCACAGAAATAGTGCTTATGAGCACCTGTGTTCTACTCTGCCTTTCCTTCTGGTAGAGGACAGATAAATTCATTACAGATGGTTTCATCACACCTTTAGTGGCTCTAGAAGCATCTTTTGTCTATGATTAGGGAATGCATGAAGCATGTTGACCACCTTCAGCTTTTCTCCCCCACAATCAACTCCTCTTTAGATGCTACCAGCAGAGCACAGCACAATCATTCTGATCTAACCTTTAAGGATGCATTAGTTCATCAGATGCTTATTCAGGGTCTCCTCTTCCCTTCTGTGCCAAAAACTTTCAAGGTGAATAGAACATGACTCTTAGAAGGAAACAGCCATGTGCACAGAGCCATGCAAGGAAGCAGTGTAATAGTGTGTTATACTACCACCAAAACAATCATATATAGGGTACAGTATGTGAAAGAGGAATAGACTCCTGTACTGAGGTATCTATAAGGATGCCATTGAGGAGAATGGCAGACTAAAAGTCAAAAAGTAAGTTAATGTTGTGCCATTTGAATGGCGAAGGAGGCAGGGGCATCAAGAATGAGAAAAAAAAAAAAAAGCATCTAAGAATGACAGAGCCACTCACACTGGGAGACAACAAATTGAGGGTATGAAGTGAGGGTGAGGTTGAGACACAAACATGGCAAGAGCAAAAGCCAGAGAAATGGAGACATGCTTGACCATAGAGTCTTTGCCAGAAGAAGTACTGCAAAAAGGTACTGGACAGAAGAACTACTTATAGTTGTATTTTACAACATTGCATGGATTAAAGGGTTATAAGATCAGAGATAGCAGAAACTGGTGTTTCCTAATTAATATCGATCTTCTCTTCCTTCTTCCAACAAGAATATGAATGTTGTTATTTACTCTCCTTCATGTGGGTAACCATCCCTACTTCTAGAGAGGTGACTCTTATGTCTTGGTCAATCGTTAGATTGTTCTGTTCCTCTGCCAACCATGGGTGTAGGTCTGGGACATACAAATATTTAATGCTATCTGAACAGGGGTCTGTGGGGAGGGACAATTGGGAAAGTTTCCCTGCCTTCCAAAGCACCTGAAACAGATGCCTATTATTTTCTAGATTTGGTTAATTTCTAGGATGCTCACAGTTTGGAGATTAAAATATGATAGCATCGCACTAACTGACCACTTTTCCCCATGTGAGTAGGGATCTTCTCCTACAAAGTAATCTTAAGTGGCACACACATGAAATGTAGCTGAAAAGCATTCACATTATTTTGGGAAACACATGATGAGAATGAGAAAAATTAACTGTGGGGCAGACAGAAGCAGAAACATTGGAGAAATGTTGAAAATCTAGAGTTTAATAGAGTCTACAGGATTTGGACACTGCAAAGAAGGAACTCTAGGTTGGATCCTAAGTGCTTGGTTGCTGCTATATGCATGCGCTTGTTTGTGTCTAGAGCACAGCATTTGCCTTGCTGTCTGGTCAGAGGAGTGCCGGAAAGGCCTTCACTGATTTTTCAAGTGTGGAGCTGGGTTTCATTGTTAATGTTTGCTGCTGCTCTTGCTGCAGTCACTAGGGGCTCGGGATGCTGTCACAGTGGCTTTACTCCATTCTGCATATAGCTCACAGGCAAGCAGGGGGCACCTCGTTCACCCCTCACATTCCCTCCAGAGTCTCCTCCTGGCTGCTGCACCCTGGATACAGGAGGGAGTTAATTCCCAGGAGGCAGACTTTGGCCAATGGAAGGTGGTAGCCAGCTGGTGGCTGAATCATTCTCCTTTCTCCTCCTGAAGGAACTACCTGAGGACAGAGTGGCCTCATGTGGCCCCTTTGAAAGTTGTCAATGTTGCACGAAGCTCTAGCCTCTCTGTGATGTGTTCTTTTGGAGTTGTTCATTTTCTTTTCCTTTAGTTTTGCTCCGTGGAGATTGTTCTGATAAGGTGGCAGCTCTGCCTCATGCGCTGCAGACTAAAAGGGAACCTGGGCTAGAAAGGTGGTGGCAGTTATAAGAACAAATATATGTTTAGTGACATTTTCCTGAAATTCATCATCTTTTCTGAGTTTCTGAAATTTCTCTATCTTAAACCTCAGGCACCACTCTGGAGCTGTGTGACAGTGTCAAGTATCTCAGACTTAGAAAATTCAGTGAAAAGGGGATTCAGGAGGGAGCTCCAAATTCACCAGTGCTTAATTTCTGGTTCAGTGCTAGGAAAAAAACAAGTTCCAGTACAATAGTTTGGAATCTTATTAAATGTTTCATCGCATCTCACTACTTTTGAATGGCCTTTTTTATATGCTTATACTCACATCCTAGAGGACAAATATTAAAACAAAATCATGTTTGTTAGTAGTTAATGATTTACAGAGTCTTCTATGTTTGCCTTTAACAAATTAAATTGCCCTAAATTGATCCTTCCTGGCACTATCTTAGAGAGAAAATGAAAGGTTCAGAATTTAACCCTAGGAGCTCTCCAAAAGGCCTTACACTCAGTGGCTGGGCAAGCTTCCAGGCAAAAGTGAATTCCAATAAAACCATGTAGATGGAATGATTAATTCTCCAGCTCCCTCTTTCCTTCCTAATGACTCCCCTGCATTGCTGGCACTGAGAATGTCACCTTGGCTACTGCTTCCCACTTTAAAGAGTTCACAAAAAGTGATGCCTGAAGTGATTGTGATCCGTGTTGTTTACCAAATATTTCTGATTCTCCATATGGTCACGTGGTACGGTTCCATTCCCCTGAATTTTCGAAATTAGAAATTAGAAATGACCTCACGACTTGGCAACATAAGTCTGACCAAACATAGTATGGTCAGAGGTATCATGTGCTGCTTTTTATGGAGAAGGTTTAATTCCATGTGCTCTCCTTCTCTGTCTACAATAGGTCCTGGGGATGTTTCACATGGAAGCTGTTCCATGTACCTAGGACCAGGAATGAGGATAACACAAAGGAGAACCCTTAACCAACCCACACTGGATTTTTTTCATGAGTGTAAAATAAATCGCTGTTGAGATTACACATTGATTGTTACAACAGCCCAACCCCATGTGCCCTTTTCCAGTGCACCAAGAACTTTCAGGCAACAGGAATGCAAAGGTGAACAGAATACAACTCTTAGATAGAGGGAAAGAGCTGTGTAGATACACATACAAGGAAGCAGTGCAATAATGTGTTACGCTGTCAATAAAACAAGCATATAGCATGTGAAGAGGAATAGACTCCTGTACTAAGAGACCTATAAGGACTCCATTGAGGAGAATGGCAGAGTGAAAGTCAGAAAGGAATTTAATGTTGTGCCATTTGAATGGAGAAAGGTGCAGGGACATCAAGAATATGAAAAAAGGTACCTAGGGAGGCCATATCTTTGGTGTTCTGATGATTTTTTTATTTTGGTTCCCCAGTTCTACATAGAACATTCTGGAACTATACTTAGACTTTCTATAAGTGAGTCACTAAATCCTTATGGCCGCCACGTAGTTGTGTTGCTAACCCAATTTAAAATGATCTGCAGAAAGATCAAGCTCATACATCAAAGGGAACAGATATTGGCCTCGAGCACAGATATATCATCGAGTAGAAATTCACAACAGTGTCCTGTCCTTGGGCCACCGGGACTCTTCCCAATCACACTAGAAATTAGCTTGAAACCACCAGTTATTCACAGTCTTCTTGTTCTCCATGAAAGCTGCACTTCATTTTCATACCAAACGAAAGCATTTTCTTTTGCTAACTCTGGTGTCTTTCTCTACTAACCTTTCAGGAACAGATTCTCTGCACGCTCGGAACTTTGCGGCTGTACTGTTCACTTCACACTCACAATTAGAAAACTCATGCAGAGTTTCTTTTGGGCTTTGAGGGATCAAAGAGACCAGTTAGAATCTACACTCACTTTCTACCTCTTTCTCTTCATCTCTACTTCAGAGACTTAATTCCAGGGATAAATCATAGTGATCTGTAGCTTAAGTTGAACCAGTCTTCCTCTACCTTGGGTTGATGCATACCCACTAATTAAAAAGTCACACCCATACAGAACCTGTAAGTGTGACCTCATGTTTAAATATATTCCTAAATATATAAATGTATCAAATTAAGATAAATACTGGATTGAAGTGGGCCTCAAATCCAACATGACTGATACCACTATAAAAAAGGAAAATTTGTACAAAGAAACTCATGGAGAATGCCATGTAGGGACAGAGCAGAGGCTCAAGCGATGCACTGCCATTCCATCAAGGATCACAAGCACTCACCAGAAGCCAGGGAGAGGCAAGGAAGTACCCTTGCCTAGAGCCTCAGATGGGGTGTATCCCTGCAGACACCTTGATTTTGGGCTTCTAACATCTAGAACTATGAGCCAGTCCATCTCTGTTTTACCAGCCTACCTGGTTTGTGGTCTTTTGCTATATCAGCCCTGGAAGTAAAACAGCCTGCAAAGCCCAACTCATAGAAAGAAAAGAAATTCATCCATACACACAAATATATACATTTGCTAGCCAAGACTATGTTTTCATCGTCAGATGCTGCTCCTTGCCACACACATCCTAAAAATCACAAAGACAAGTATCACTTTGTTAACTTAGAACATATAATGGATTGCTTTCTGTCCTTGTCCAAATCCCTGTCTGTCTAAGCTTGGATGCAGATAGGTCTGAGTTCACATGAAGCTCGTTCCACTTAGCAGCATAGGCCCTGAAGTAGGTGGGTAGCTACAGTCACTTTACCTGTGCTGTCTACCTCGTATGTGTTGCCTCTGTATGTTGCACAGGTTAGTAGCATTTGCCATTCCTTTATAGCACTGAGCTCTCTCACTGTGTTTGGGGAATGCCCCATCGTGTGTTCTGAGGCAACATCAGCCTCCTGCTGGAGAATTATG
This sequence comes from Ctenomys sociabilis, assembly GCA_004027165.1. Classification (NCBI taxonomy): domain Eukaryota; kingdom Metazoa; phylum Chordata; class Mammalia; order Rodentia; family Ctenomyidae; genus Ctenomys; species Ctenomys sociabilis. The sequence continues at coordinate 15,848 of PVKA01023876.1, forward strand.
GTATCAGACACTTTTCGAAGCTGCAGTACAGGCAAGACCCAGGCTCTGCCAATGAGACACAGCTTGTGTGGAACTCTCACATGGTGAAGATGCACAGAAGGAACATAAGGAATACACTGGGGCAGGGTAGGTTCAAGAGCAGCAGAGGGAGGTGCTAAGAATAACATTCAACAACAGCCCAAGTGAGGGCCATGCACTGTGCCTGTCTGTACTGCTGGCTCCCTGAGATCTACTCTGTAGCGTGAGTTTAGAAATTATCTGGTTATGTATCCTCTAAGCCTGAACCTAGTTATCTCATGTTCTTATATCCACTTAGGCATTTTTTTACTCTATATTAAAATTAGTTTCTGGGGGCCAGCCAGATAGCTCAGTGGGCTAAAGCACCTGCTTAGAGTGCAGCAGCTGGGGTTCAATCCCCAGCATGCCATGCTGGCCCAGTCCCCAGGGCACGCTGAGACTTCGATTGAGTCTGGGCATGGTGGTATGTGCCTGTAATCCCAGCACTTGGGAGGCTGAACACAGGATAATCACTATGAGTCCAGTCTATGTAGTGAGACCCCATAGACCCTGCAGGCCCTGTACCGAATACATTAAAAAAACAAATTTAAAAAACCCACAGGAGTTAAATGAGTTTGAATGTACAAAGCAGCTAGCAAAAGTCTGAGTCATTTCCTTGTCTTTTCACTTACCTACAGATCTCCAAACAAGGATTCTGCTGCCCTGGGTCAACAATGATGGAGAGCAGTGAGTGCTAGAAGCCAGGGCATGAAGCAAGAGCTCTCAGGCATGGCAGACCTGTGCTGCAGCCCCTGTGTGGTCAAAGACTGAGGTCAGCCTTCATTAGTTTGCCTGGCTCACCATCAGTGTGCAGTGCTTGGTTTAAAGAATTTCAAAGAAGGATCAGAAATAAAACTAGGGATTTTTTTATTTTTTACCAAATTGCTGATAAGCCTATACCAAATAAAGCTCCCATGGGGAGCGCTGAAGCTCAGGCTGTGCAAATCTGCATATCAGCTGACAGTCAAACAGGTTGATTTGCATGTTTGTTGTTATTTATGTTTTCTTTTAAGCTCCAAATCCCTAATTCCCTTCTGCCCAAGCAAAACTCACATTTGGACACACTAAGCAGCTGTTGCAACTGGGGATTCTCTCTTCTGTGAAAACGCTGATTTAAAAAAATAATAAGGTCTCAGTTCCTGCTTACTCTCACAACTTTCCAGCAACTGGTACCCTGACAAATGAAGTGTCAAAACATTTCCAAATTAAAACTCCACAGCTCACACAACCTCACTCCCTCAGCAGGACGGACTTTCCCTGCTTGGGCCCAGCACTCACTTGGAGAAACTAAAAATAGCCAGATGGCAATTAACCGGAACTCCAAGGAGAGGAGATGGGGTAAGTTCCAGCAGGGTCAGCTTCCTGGATGGAAGCCAAGTAGAGTTCTCAGCCAGCCATGCTCTGGCCAAGAAAGGCATTTCATTAAACCTACAAGGAGGGGGAAAAATGAAAAATCAAGATTAGAACGATTTAAAATTATAGTTCACGTGGCAACTATAGTACCATTCTTAAGACTGCCACTAACAAGAATACAGGCTAATATGTATGGAGTCCATATTATGAGCTGTGTACTAAGCATTTCATATGCACCATATCATCCTGGAACGACAAGAGGACCCTAGGAAATAACTCCTACCTTCGTCCTCATCTTACTTCTAACAGCAAGGAAATCAAAGCCTCAGGATAGGAGACAACCTACCTAAGACCGCAAGACAAATAGGGTAAAGGTCCATGGCAGGTGGATGGCACCTGGCCAAGTTGGGGTCTTGGTGGATCTCTGGCTCCAGAGATCATGAACATAAGCACAGTATACTGCTACCTCCTACATGGTGAGGATACAGAAGTAGCCAAGTGTTATTGTCTCATCCTTAGGTCTAGAGAAACAAAAGGGTCGCTCAATAGTTCCAGCCAAGCTTCCACGTCTATGCCTTTCAGTGGTTACGGGTGGGCTCTAAAACAGATGGACCATGGCTGGAGACATAGCTCGGCAGCCTAAGTGCATGCCTAGCAAGCACAAAGACCCAAATTCAGTTCCTGATACTGCATGTCTGTGGTGCATGCCTGTAATGCCAGTGCGAGGGAGGCTGAGACAGGAGGATCGTTACAAGTCTGAGCTGTGTAGTATGAGTGAGACCCTGTATGAAATAAGTAAAAAATTTTTAAAGAATGATAAAATAAAACAGGCAAGCTGGAGCTTAACCCAGTCTTTCCTTTCTATTTGTATAAAGTCAGGTAAATTAGCAAATTTTCCAGGTCATCTCTAAAACAGAAATAATGTTCATATTTATCTCATGAAGTTGTAATGAAGATTAAAGGAAACACTGTGTGGGAAACGTTTAACTTGACACTTACCTGTACTAAGCTTCTCAGCAAATAGTAGCCATTGGCATTGATCACTCTACACTTCTGCCCTTTTAGGTAATCAATGGAAATGCTCTTTTAGGAAGTCATTTTGATGAGAAATAATACAAAGACTCAGTAAAAAGGCAGTGCCCTCAACAAGAATTGTTCTTGATGGTCTTTATTATAATGAAAGCAAATAAAAGAAGACCAGAATGATTTTGAATTTGTGGTAGATTTCGAGTTAGGGTGACGAACCACTTTGGTTTTTCTGAGACAGAGGGAACTGCCAGCACACTGAAATGGGCATGGTTTGCTCCTTCAGTAGTCAGAGGGGAGGTTCACCACTAGGAAAGGGCAAGTGGTCCTCTGTTTTTCCTTTCTCTTTCCCATCACAGGAGTGATTCATTGGACAGGGGACACTGAGATGTGGACCTCAGTGTGCACAGCCAGGCCTGGGGAAGGGCCAGCCTCCCACTTCTGCTCATGCCAGCACCCTTGGTCCCCTCTAGGGTGAGTTGTACCAGGCAAGCTCTGGAATCATCTGGGTGATCAGTTGTTGAGGACACAAGGGAGGAGGCAAGTGAAGTTGGGAGGAAGCAGGGGCGGGGAGCTTCATCTGGCCATAGGCTTAGACACCATTCTCCACACAGCAATCCCAGCCATAAAGCTGATACTGTGATTTCTATCTGACATCTGGGTCTATTTCTAAATTGGTTCAGAACCCAAAGGGAGAAAAGGATATAATTAATTATCAGCCATGTGATTAATTATCACTTTCATAAGCCTCAGCAGATGGATGGCTGCCTATTTTATTTCCCTGGCTGATAAGCCCTTTTTGGGAAGGAATGGAAAGGGCATTTTATAGAATCGGTGAGGCTGTAATTTGGAGTGACCTCAATGGTGACCTGATGCAAAAGCTTCATTGTTATAAATGAAAAGGAAATATAAATAAAAAGACCAAGTGGCATAATTCATGAGAAAAACTTATAATACAGATTGCTAATCAGATTAATAGTTTGGAGAATAATCTTTAAAAGTTATGACCAGAATTAAAAATACATAATAGAGGGGGTCTGGGGAGATGGCTCAGAGGAATAAGTACTTCTTTGACAAGTGCAAGGGCCTGAGTTTAATCCCTGTTTTTGACAAAAAAAATAAATAAATAAAAAATAAAATAAAAAAATGCATAATAGAGAAAGCACATTATAGATAGATTATAGAAAATAGAGCTTGGTATAAAACCAAGTTTATACAGGGGGACAAAAATTTCCCTAAATATAGTGTATTCAGGAAACACCCTCAAACTGTAAAAGCAAAAACAAAACAAAATGGTTCAAGGTTGAATTTTTATTTAATTGGAAAGTAACCTTACCTTAAGTCAATAAGATGGCTTACCTCTAATATAGAATACTAAATAAGGTGACCAAAGAAACAAGCTTTTCTCCTCCAACCTCCTACCCCTCTCTCTTAATTAGATTTTTTCCCCTACCAATGTTAGCTTTGTAACTGTCAGCCATACACGCCCCGCTAACAAAGGAAAGACCCTGAACATTGCAGACCTACAACCTTTGGTCAGACTTGTTCATCTCTAGCTTTACCTTTATTTCATCTAAAGCTAAGTTTTATTAGAAAGTGTCCAGCCCTGAGGAAGCCTATACCCTTCTTACTCATTCACTGAATACAGGTATAAAAGCTAGACTCAGCACTTGTGGATTCTGAGAAGCAAGTAATAGCAGGCAGATTGGAGAAAGAGAACAAAATACAAAATACCACCTTGCCAAGAAGGACTTTGCTCTCTTCCCCTTTTCTCATAGACCTCGGCCTGAAACTCAGAACTCCTGGCCAGGGCGGAGGGCACAAACCAGGACAGCTCCTGGAGAGATCATCTGGTTCTGGCTCTGGCATAGGGAGGAGAATTCCTAATTCTCCTGTGGGTGTACCGCTCCCTTTTTCTCCTTTTTCCTCTCCTCCTCCTCCATTTCTCTCCTTTCTCCCTCTCTTCTCTGCCTCTCCTCCCTCCCTCCACACTCCAGGGGTCAAAACTGAGGGAGCACCCTTACCCTCCTCCTCACTCAGCAGCACTGTTGCTCCCAAAGGCTGGAGCCCGCCCCCCAGCACTATTTTACTCTCTTCTTCTGTCTGCTTGGTTGACAGGTGGGAAAATCTGGCACTTACATGTTAGGAGGAGTTTTACAGTCTAGGGCTAAAAAATACAGGGAGCCAGAAAGGATCCAAGAAACCTGGGAAGGGCGGAGATTGGCAAAGCCGCCTGGACAGCTTCTTCGATAGATCCCTGCGCCTGGCCTCCACTTGTGTACCTGTGGGCTATGAAATCCGGGACAGCCCCACCCAGGTGCCTGACTGACACCTAGAGACCTGCTCTCAAACAACACAGCCAAGGCTTTGAAAGCTGCACTGACACAGCAAAGCAACTCTCAGAATGTCTCTACTGGTTTCACAGGCTGAACCCAACCAGGCCGATTTCCTGCTGAAAGCGAAATATCAACAATCTCCATAGGCTTCAAACAAGATATAGAGCCTCATAATATTCATAATGTATAGAGTCTAATCTGAAAGCTCTTGGCATATCAGCCCAAGTCTCAGTTCTCACAGAGAAAGATAACCAAGTACAGCTACACTACAATGACACAGAGCTTACAATTATCTGACAGACTTCCAAGCAGTTATTATACAAAGCTCCAACCAGCAAGCATGAACACCACTGAAACTAATGGAAATAAAAATTCTCAGCCAGGAAATAAATGACATAAGGAAGAATCAAATGGAAATTTGAGAATTGAAAGATACAGTAACCAAAATAAAACTACTGGCAGGAGCAGTGGCAGAACAGAGATGACAGAGGAAAGAAAGCCACAGGCAAACACACTTCTAGCCCAGGGGCTACATTACCAATGTCTTCTCATGCATCCTTCCCTGTTTTAAGCAGACTTTGTTGTAGAACAAACCACATCAAAATCTAGTGGCTTAAACCAGAAAGAGTTTGTTTGTTCTACCAATTCTGTAGCAGAGCTGGAAGGCTTTCTGCTGGCCTGGCTGGGATCTGTTCACCTTTCTGTGTTTAAGCTGAAGACCAGTTTGGATCTAGAGGCCTGAGATAGCCTCACTCATGTCCCTGATGGCTACTGCTGGGTGGGAGCTGGGTGACTTCATTCTACATGTCACCTCTACCTCTACTAGGCAAGGTTAAGCATCCTCATACCACCGTGGTTGCAGTTCCAAGGCAAAGAGACTTGCTGTCATCACTTTGCTAAGCTTGAAAAACTCTGCCAGTCAAAGCAAGCCACAGGCCAGCATAGAGATAAGGGTTTATAATTCAAAGCTCCAGTACCATAGATGTACAATGGTTATGTGATAAGAGACTGGCGTGTCAGGCACCTAAAGCCACACAATTAGTTTGCCTAACATCACATAGTTAGTTATAGAGAAAGTAGGCAGCTAGGTCTTGCAACTGCTAATCTCCAGACCAGCACTCCTGCCTCTGAACTGAGCCACTTAGCTTTTCCCATGTTGGCTATTTGACAGGGGGGAGAACAATGGACAACATTGCGTAACGTGCGAGCAATCAGTCATCATTCACATCCACTTTGTGAAGAAAATAAATGCCTGTGCATGTGGAGCCCGTGAAAAAATTAACACTGGAGAGCCGCACAAAGAGCTATTCATTACAGGGCAATAAAGCTCCTGACCTGTTCTGTGTACCACAGCACAGTACATTCAGTCTCTTGAGTTCCTGGCACTCAAAGTTGAATTTTTTATTGAGGTAAAATCCCTATCACATCAAATTAACCACTTTCAAAAAACAATTTAAGGCCATTTAGCACATTCATTATGCAACCACTATCTCTGCCTAGTTCTGTGGTATTTTTACATCATCCCATAAGGAAACAGTCACCATGAGGCCATCACCTCCCTTCCCTTGTGCTGGCCACAGCCTTGGCAACTACCAGCATGCTCTCTGCTTCTCTGGGTTTATCTCTTCTGGTTGGCTTCATCTGAATGAAAATCATACGACTTTATGGGACTAAATGCTTTCATTTGCCATGGAAGTTAATGCTGAAACATATTCAAGTATTTTACTTCTTTTTAGAAAATGAATAATATAGATAATACTCCTTGGGTAGATAGGTAGAATTTTTTTTTTTGATCCTTTTTTTTTAGTACCGGTATCAAATTCAGCACCTTGCCCTTGCCAGGCAGGCACTTATGCCACTGGGCTATCTCCCCAGGCCCTTCCACTAGTTGGATATACATTTCATTTCTATGTTCATCATTTGATAGGCACTTTATCTCTACTCTTCAGCTATTTTGAATACACTACCATAACCATTTGTATGCAGATATTCATTTGAATATGTGTTTTCATCCCTTTTGGGTATCTAATTAGAAGTGGAATTGCTGGGCCACATAGTAATTCTATCAGAGCTTCATTTTCATTCTGGTGTTGAACAGGCTTTTTCAAACAGCATGAGATTAATAGTTTGCTGGAAGGATTACCTTGTCTCTAAAGTCAGCACGGTTCTGGAGGATGGCTCCGTGGTAAGGGGCTGACTCACAAAAGCCTGCATCGTGATTTGCTATGGGATATCTACCCATAAAACTATAAGGAAAAAAGAAAGAGGACAAGAACTCCTATGCAAGTAGGTCCCCAAGACCTTGATTAAAGCTGGAATATCCCTTAAGTTACAGGGAATGTTAGGCTTACAGAGACAAAGTTGCCAGCCCATGAAACCTTGTGAGGTGTGTAATTCTAAGAAGAACTCACACTTGGGAGTCTTGTTCCATGTAAGATTCCTACCCTGATGTTGATGGAACAGGTGTCTAGAGTCCCATCTTGAAGCAGAGGCAATGACAGGCCCCACCCAGATCAACAGTAGTAACATTAAGAGTGAGGGAGACAAATGCCTAAAAGGATGGCCTACCTACCTATATTTTCTCCCTCTCGAGAGACCAACAGAACTTGCCAAAATCTTGCATGGAACAGGACAGAAGGTAATGATGCTGGTGATCCAGTTGTGTGTGTGCAACTAAATCATAAACACTGAGCAATAAATCTCATGACTGTAATTGTCATCATTCAACAGAGATTCTGTATGCCCGGAGCCTTACTAACTGCATCATGCAATCAAATGAAATGATAAAAATCAGATGACATACGTTCCTTGGCTGAAGAAACTGAGACTCAGACACAGCAATTTGTCCAAGTCCTGACAACCTTGTAAGTGCCACAGTGGGACTTAAGGCCTCGTGATGATACTTTAGTGGGTGGCCTGGAGACCTTAATTTGAGAGTCACTTGGGTAGAACATCAAGAGCAGCCTCACCACCCAACCCGCCCAGGAGTGTGCATCATTGGTATCACCTGAATCGATTTATTCCATCCAGGACAACTTTCCTGACCTGGAAATATTGCACAGCAGATGCCTCTTCTGTCTGCTGACTGAACACTAGGTATCCCTTTTTTCTGACTCTGGCACGCTTTCAAAGTATTTGAAAATGCACTGTATTCTGCAAAGAGAGAAAGCAGATCCATTTCTTCACCTTGGAAACCACAGAACTCATCGTTGCTCTGTGTAAAAAATTCCAGCTGTGAAAATATTAGAAGATGAAAATGGCACATTCATCCCTGAACACATTCATGATTAAGGAAAGGCAAGGTGGAAAAGGGTACTTCTCTGAGGGCAACAGCCTTTTTTTTTTTTTTTTAATTTATTTATTACAGTGTCTCGCTACACACCACGGACTCTTTTTTTGCAGGGGGGCAGGGTCAGCTCAGCCCACCCTAGGGGAGGGGCTGGCATGGCATGTGGTGCTGGGGATCAAACCACGGTCCCTGAGAGCTTGCCTAAGCTTGCCAAAGCAGGCGCTTTAGACCGCTGAGCTATCTTGTCAGCCCCCATGAGGGCAACAGCCTTATTTACGTTTGGCAGATGGATTTGCATTCAGCAATATCAAGTTAGGGAGCCACAGGCAGACGCAGGGCTCATCCGGGTCTGCTGTTACGGTGCTCACACAGCTCCCTGGCTCATGTTTAGTATGTGCATGGGCTTTGGGGGGAGGCAATTGTTTATGATGAGAAAAGTAAAAAATATATCTGTGAGTATAGAGTGTATTTATATTCTTTGTATCATCACAATGGCAGGGATCTCTCTCTCTCTCTCTCCCTCTCTCTGCCTCTCATTTCATACACTCCAGCTGTACAGAGAAAAGTAAATGGAGCTATGTGAGTACGGGGGAATGCATTCTATTATTTGTAAAGAACATACAGAAATGACACCAAAACCAATGCCAGAAGAGGAATTACTGCTAGCACAAGAGGTGCAGCTGCTGAGTTCTGTGACGTCAGCCATGGAAGTGTCTCTCATGCTCCCTAGTTGTCACCACCATCTGTGCCCTGTGCTGTAAGCACAATGGCCTGGTCTTCCGACAGCCTACATATCCCTGGCTCACAGGAAGTTCCAGCCTTGTGTGTCCTAGGCCACCCTCTCACATCCCTATCATCCCTGCTTCAGTGACTTCTACTCCCACTCATTCCAGCCATGCTCAATCCCCCCAGATTCCTACACCCATCTGGTCCTTGCTAGGTCTCCTGACTTGGAGCGACTTGTTTTGTTAAATGATCTTTCAGTATCAAACTCCTATGCCTCCTTCCAGAGTCCAAGCAACAAGCACTTCCCACCTCTGTGCACAGGCAGTATTTATTAGTGGATGTGATTCCTGGATCCCAAGAGGCACCCACAGGTCAGAATCACTGGGAAGGATTTTTCTACATATGGAAACTAGACACTCATTCTGCACTGGTAATACAACATCCTGGTAGTGGTGCAAGGCACTTCCACCAGTCAGAAGCCCCTGCATTTCTCATTTGTAGTACAGGAAGGGAATCTTTAAGCCAAGGCTCTTCACTTCATACCATATTACACATTTTACTAAATTTATCAGATTTAAAATTTTTTCCCATCTTTTGTCATTATTCTTTACCTGAATAATGCCAATCCACTGACGCTGGGAAATGTGACATTTAATTAATTTTAAATTCTATTTGTACTATGTTCATTTAAATTGGATATATTAGCAATGTCCATCATGACATATTTAAATCATATATATGAATAAACCTAGTTAAATAACACAGACACACACACACACACACACACACACACACACACTTCTATCTCTTTCCCTAAATCAAGCGCTTCTAAGATAATGATTCAGTGTTCATGGTTGTGTATCTCTGGTCTCCAGTGCACATTGCTTTCACAGAAGATATCCCATGAAGAGATCTGCAATCTAAGTTGGATACATTTAGAGAAATAACTCATGAACTTGTTGGACCTACATTTATTTTTCTTTGTTGTTCTTATTTTTAATTTTTATTTTTTTTTTTCCTTTTATTTTAGGAAAAGGTCTACAGGATGTTCAGGGTCTCACTACTAGAACAAACTCATAGTGATCCACCTGTCTACAGCCTCCTAAGAACTGGGATTACAAGTGCACACCACCAGGCCCAGTCTCAATCTCTCTCACCACATTCTAGGGGCGGGGCAGCACTACAAGCCCAGGGATTGAATCCTCAGCCCCTGCGACTGCTTGCAGGTGTTTTAATCTGCTGAGCTACTTGGCCGGTTCCTAATGGACCTATTTTTAATTGATGAGGAGGTTCTGTGAGAAGCTGAAGCTCTACCACCCAAGATGGTAGGTTAACTAAGAGAACTGGAGGAGAGCATGCAAGCCTTGGGCTTCCTGCAGAAAGCAACGCTATCTACCCAGGAGACCTGCAGAGAGATAGTGGGGGAACTCATAGTAGAAAAACAATCAGAATTAGATGATGATTAATAAGGCCTGATCAGATAGCTCAGCAGACTAAGAGCTTGCTTAGGAAAGCACAGGGGCCAGTGTTCTATCCCTGGCACCACACGCTGTGCCAGCCTCACCCCCAGGTGCGCTGAACCAGCAGTGTAGTCCGGACATGGGGGCACACACCTGTAATCCAAGCACTAGCGAGGCTGAAAACAGGAGGATCACTCCAAGTCCGACCTGCGTAGTGAGACCCTGCACACACACACACACACACACACACACACACACACACACACACACCCCTAGAATGGCAATGTAGCCTGGGCAATCACTATTTCACTGGCTTGTGAGAACTCATCCCAAGCTACAAACACTCGCCTATATAGAGTTTTCAAGTGGGTCTCTGTTCCATGAGGGTTTTTGGTTAAAAAGGCATTACATTATGAACTGCTTTGTGAACTCTTCATCTTCTGCAATTTTGCCCTTATAAAGGAAAAGATGCAAATAATGATTTTTTAAAAATAACTACCAAACTGACACATAAAACATGTAAAACACTTACAAACTGCAACTCCCATTCCATAAGCAAATTGAGTATGTAGGTCTATGTTCTATTCATGTGGGACAGGAGGATCCCACGTGTGTAAAATTCCTATTTTTTAAAAAATAAAATTGCATCATAATCTTTTAGAACGAGCTCTTCTCTTTATGACACTTTGGCTAAGTTCCCAGATAATTATGTGCACTCCTCAGCCTATCCATAGCTATATGGTTTCAACTTTTATGGATACGGATGTGCCGTAATTTAACACATTCCCTATGGTTAGAGTCCCAATCCTCACTACAAGTTTACAACTATACCAGAATGTCCCTTGTGATCCTGGTGACACTTCTGAGCACTCCAGTGATAGAATGTGGTAGCATTCATGTAGGAATTCCATAGTATAATAAAACATATTGTTTCTTCATCTCACCCTCTTACACATACAATCCATGTTAATCAGTATTTCCACTCCCTTGTGTATTTTTCTTCTGCCATTTTCTTTTGCTACTTTAAAACTCTATACAAAATTTAAAAGCCACACAAAATTTAGAAATGCAGAAAAGAGAAACAAGAAAGAAAATAATTTCCAAATACATCCACTCCCAAACTGAAACCCTCAGGAAAACACCTATGTATTTATATCCATCTCTCTATTATTTACAGGAGTTTTGTACTCTGCTGTTTTAAAGCCCGGCTTTTCACTGAACATTAGATGACTAGCTTTCCTGTGTCAACACATTTCTCATAAAATCACTTTCCTATACAAAATACTACAAAGCTCTTAATTATGGAGCATTTTTTTCTTGCTTCTCCAATTTGTTCTTAGGAATAACATCGGAAAAAAGTAGATCTTAATATTTTGGATGATGTAGCCTCACGCTGTACTCCTCAGTGTTTACTTATCACACTCGACTAGGGATGAAAATCCTGAGTCTATCAAATGACATATTTGTGTTTTTTCTCCCTCAAAAAGATATTGGACAATACTTTCCAGCTTTGGTCCCCTGGCACCTCTCCAGCTCTCGCTGAGCTCTCAGGGACTGCCAGCAGTGGGTCTTGTCATCTGTCTGTGAGTTCTTTGAGTCCTGGCATCTCGGTTGTTTGGGCTTCCAAAACCTATGGTAAATCGATTTGCTCAACAACTGGTCTTCTGAATACTGTCTACAGTGATGGCTTTCTATCCTTTGAGGAAAGGGTCAGTTATTAACACAGCAAAGATACTGATTGCCTCATCTGGTAAATACAAAGTTGGAAAGTATTGTTTTTTCATTAAAAACAAGAGTTTTGAACTTACAAACCAATCTTCAGTGTGGTTCACCAGTCTCCAATGTAGAAGAGAAGCTCTAGTTGGAACCTGCATGATTAAAAAATTCAATTGAATCGTATTGTTAATACTGTTTTAGTCTGTGTAGCCTGCCATAGTAAAATGTTCTAGATGAACTGGACTAAACCACAGAATGCTTTTCTTCATAGTTTTAGAGGCTGGAAATGCCAAGATTGAGGTACCTCGCAGTTATATTCCTGTCTTGGTGCCTGCTGCCTTTCACTGTGTCCTCATAGGGCAGAGACAGACAGACAGACAGACAGACAGACAGACAGACTGACAGACTGACTGACACACTGACTGAATAACTGACTGACTGAATGACTGACTTTCTGACTGAGACTGAGTGTTACCATGCCCCTTCCTCTAAGGACACTAACTTTACAGGACCATGTCTCTACCCAATGACCTCATTTATTTCAGGTTATTTCCTTATTCTAAATACAGGCATGTTATGGGTCACACGTTTCAACATACAAACTTGAGGGCATGCCATTCAGTTCATAGCACACACAATAATTACCACTTCTTATACTCCTGGCATGGGGTCCATACTTGATATACCACACATTAGAGCCTTCGGTTTGACAAGTTTAGTATGGCTGGTGAGATTTGGGAAATCCACTGTATCCTAGTAAATTCAGGAATAGTCATCTATCAATTTCTGCCCCTGGTGAACAATACCTTCACACTCCCTTTTATCTTTATTTTAATGGTTAAATAAATGTATGCAAATAAAGGAAGTATTTCTATAGGATGTTAAATATGCAAAACAACTTTTAAATAAATAAAAATCTCTTTAGGGGAAAAATATACCTTAATTGCTTGTTTTTCTTCTCAGTCTCCAGAAGATGGGACTCTGGAGAATTCCCAGTTAGCATGGCAGTAATCACTTATCCCCACTCTTTCCTGGCTGTCTCTTTCCTGGCTCTAGAAACTAAAGCACAAGCCTAGGTAAGAGAAGTGAATGCATCTGTTTTTTTTTTTTTTTTTTTTTTTGTGTAATCAGGGATTGAACTCAGACCCTTGTGCTTGCCAGTGAAGCACTTATTCCACTGAACCATCTCCCCAGCCCTGAATTCATCTTTAAATTCAGTACATCATTTCTCTTTCTCTCTCCCTGTCTCTCTGCCTGTCTGTATCTCTGTCTCTGTCTCTTTCTCCCTCCCCCTCCCTCCCTATCTCTCTGTCTGTCTTTCTCTCCTCTCCTCTCCTCCCCTCCCCTTCTCCCCCTCCCTCCCTCCACCTTCCGTCCCTCCCTCTTTCATTTTGCACAGCCCAGGGAAGTGTCAAGTCTACAGTCTGTGTTTGAAGGAGTTAAATAATTTTGTGACATCAGGACAGTTCTTAAGGGAGCTCACTTTTGCACTCTGGCTCCCTCAGCTGCTCAGAGTCAGAGAGGTGGAAGAGTATGGGTAAGATTGCCACTCTGGAATGTAGAAGCCCCTGTGGCAGTATTTTCTGGAAGTCTGAGGAAAATGGGCAGAGTATACAAGGGCAGGGCATACAGCCAGTGTCATGCACACCTGTAATCCCAGCACTCAGGAGGACAACCTAGAGAACTGCACAAGTTCAAGGCCAGCCTAGGCCACATGGTGAGTTCAGCTGCCTGCACTACATAGCAAGATCATGTCTAAGAATAGCAAAACCAAACAAAGACCGGGGAATACCTTCACTTAGTAGTGCAAGCTGAGTCTCCAACCGGAGTCTGTGTCAGGAGTAAGACGACAGCTTTCAAAGGCTATGCACTCCTCGTGTTTCTGCAGGAGATGACCCGATGGGACAGCCACAATAACCTTTCAGCATGAAGACCAGCATGCTTTGTTCTTTCTCAGCAGAAACACACAGATTACGTGGGTGGGTATGACTTCCTCCCCTGTAGATGTTTAACAAAGACATGGCTGCACCATAATTCAACCAAGATTCAACTCCGATTCTCCAATTCTCAGCTTTAAGTTACTTCTTGACAATCCATTATTTTCCATTTTACCACACAGTTTTACTCTTGAGTTTCTATTACAGAGAAGAAGATGCGTCACTTTTTGTTGCTACCTCTACAAGACCAGATTGAAGGGATCTGTTTGTTTGCTCACTTCTCTTAAATAACTACTATTTACCAGTGATATTGTCTGCAGGGATTTCCATGTGGAGAGTTTATTTACCATGACACTGGGATCTTTCTATGCCAGAAAAGGGTAAAACCTGCCTGACTGGCTCAGCTGTTCTGGCACATGTCCCTGAATTCTACCAGAAATTATATAAATGACAACATAATAAGGTGCAGATAGCTTTCTAAAACGGATTTCAGGGTCTCCATATTGCTACACAGCTGCGTCTGGGTGGTCCTGAAGGAGAGCTAGCAGATCCCATTTAGCTCAAGGCCCAAGGCTGCCCAATAAACTATTTTTACTTGGCATCCACAGAAAGCGAAACTGTGTATCTACTTTTCTGCGTTCAGTACACAAGGAAGTGAGTAAGCCGTGCCGGTGCTTGCCCCGTGCACATTTGCTTCCCTGGACTTAAAAATTAGGCATCTTCCCCTTGGGATGACTCTGGCTTAGGGAGGCAGGAAGGTGACTCGCTGTCTATCTGCTCATTGGTGGAAAGGAGGGGCTGCATGCTGGGCATCACCCAGGCGAGACGGACGCTCACAGTGGTAATACCGCCCTTCCTCGTCAGCCCCTGATCGGCCTCTGTGTAACATACGGTGTGATAATTATCATTTTGTCTAGTATTTCTTCTCTCTCTTGCCCAAAAGATGGTAAAATTTTTTAAGAAGAAAGATGTACTCACGATTCATTGCTAGTTCTTGCTATTAGCCTTTCTGGCAACAAGTATCCAATAAATATTACTGAAGGCCTGAGTAAATGAATGAAAACCTATTTCCCCTCTCCTTTCCTCCTGCCCTCTTCTTCCTGTTCCTGTTTATTCCCAATGCTTTTTTTCTCTCTTCTTTTTTGTTCCCTATTCCCCCTCTCCTCTTCTTCTTTCTCTTTTCCTCCTTTCTTTCTCCTCCTTTTCTGCTTTTTCTGTTCACTTCTAACCCCATTTCCTACTTGGCACATTTCTCCCAAAGCAACTGCTCTAGGATCAGGGACTTGTTTTTCCTAGACTTGGTTTTCTCTGATCAGAAGGGCACAAACTTAATTATTTGGATTCAGTCATTCTATTTACTTAAAGGGAAAAGTTTAATCAATCATAGTTAATTAAACTTACTGCAGTAATAAATTTTCTTTTATGCATCACACATTTTAAGTGTATTAATAAAGTATTTTTACTTCTCTATTTTTAATGGGCAAAAATATATCTGCATAAGGTAATTCTCATATCTTTCTTAGCTCAACTGCTGTAGTTCAATAATTACAAAATAAATTTTAGGCATTTCCAATAAAGCTGTACTGTTGTATCTATTTCCAAAGAAAAGCACAGACTTCCCAGGTGACGAGAGCTGAAGCACGACTGAGATGTGAACACAGGCATGCAGAGAGTTCTGTCTCAGAGAAAATTCAACATAAGGATGACCTGCTGTATGTTTCATGCAGGCAGATTTACTTAGTAAAGTAGCAGAAGTATTTAGCTGCAAATCAGGTTCTACGAATGCCCAACAAAAACAGCATTATTTTAAGGCTTTGTAAATATCTGTTGCAAAGATGAAAAATAGAGAGCTTTATAGAATTTAAAGCCATTTTTTCTCTTTTAGTGTTTTTGTATCCTCTTTAGAAATAATTTGTAGGCATTCTTTGAGAGCAGCTGTCAAATCAGCCACTTTTAAGACAAAGGTACTGAGGAGCTGTAAGAAACTTAATATAGTATTTGAGTTTTTTCTTCTCTCAAAGCCTTACAATTAGCAATCAAATCAAATCCACTTTTTGTAATATGTACCTGACACTCAGTACTGTTGGTGCAAACTGCTGGAAGTGACCACTGACCATTGGGAAGAATTTTGTGTATTTATCACTCTTTTTCTTTTTCTTTTTTTCTAGGCAGGGTCTGGTTATACATCCAGGCTGGCCTTGAGCTCACTATGCAGCACAATCTGGCTTTGAACTCACAGCATTCTCCTGCCTCAGCCTCTCAGGTGCTGGAATTACAGGTATAAGCCACGAAACCCAGCTCTAAGAATCATATACAAAAACAACTGGATTCATGCCTTGTCAAATTAGAGAAATTATTTATGTGTATCTCCAAAACCAGTTAAGTACTTGTTGGGGTGGCAAGGTGGGATGTGAATATTACTGCTACCTATCCATGAGGAAAGCCTAGAACGTGAAAACCACATAATTTCCCAAAAGCAAGTGGGTGAAAGGTCAGCCTTGGGCAGCAGGGTAACTGAACCAGCACAGAAGCAAGGTTCTAAGGAAAGTACACCACTGAACATTTATTTCTGGATGAGGAATAGGAAACTCAAGTCCAACAAAAGTAGAAATTTCATAGCTCACAAGACTAAAAGAACAGGTTTATAATTCCATTTTCAGAAATGTGTACATGTGTGTGTGTGTGTGTGTGTGTGTTCACTATCTCTCTCCTTCCTTTTCTTTCTTTTTTTTTTTTTCCGGAACCAGGGATTGAACTCAGGCCCTTGTGCTTGCCAGGGAAGTGCTTATTCACTGAGCCATCTTCCTAGCACCCCTTTCTTTCTTGTTATTAATATTTTAGCTTCATGCCTGGGGAGGATTCCCCCCACACACACCCATTATACAATATGACTACAGTATCAGCAATTCCAGAACCACACTACTACCAGAACCTTAGCACTGATAAAAACAAAACATGAGTGCGTCCAAACGTTCCAATGAGAGTTCCATACTCTGCCTTGGTGAACCAAGTGAAATTATAGACCCCTCTCTGTATCAATTTTTGTGGCCAAGGATCAGTGTCAAAAAAAAAAAAAGCACTCAGTGTCAATTTGTTGAATTGGAGTCAAGATATTTTAAGCTCAAAAGAAAACTGAGTTTGGCTATGAAGAGAAAGGAGATTCAATTAAAAAGTTAAGGAAAATAAAACCTTACCAATACTGAAAGAATTGGAAATGTTATAGATTAAGCTAAACTAAGGCAAGAGTGAGAAAATCTGTATATTTCTGGTATAAACTAGAAGAAGCTGAGCCATGAAAAATAGACATTCATTTTCTTGGCCTCTCAAATCTTGGATCAGCTTAAGACTAGAATTTTGCTTTCAGCCTCAGACACTTGTGAAAAATCACTACAAAACTGGTCAGGCACAGTGGCACATACTAATAATTCCAGCAGTCAGGAGGCTGAAACAGGTGGATTGCCCCAAGTTTGAGGCCAGGTTGGGGGCACACTATGAGCTTAAGGACAGCCTGAATTACACTCTGAGACCTTGTTGCAAAAAAAATCCCCCCAAAAAAACAAAACCCACAATGACAATAATAAAAAATAAAGCTACTGAGAGGACATTCCTGGTTGTGTGACACTTCCAATCCCTGACATTCACATGATTTCCACTTCTGTCTCCCTGAGAGCATTAGCGCTGGCCAGGTCTCCCAGTGATGAGGTCACACTGCTGGACCCATGCTGCTGACGACTAGAAGCTTAGTGAAGAATGAGCTGTTGGCCCAAAGGGAAATCCAACTGAATCAGAAGACTCAGGCTCTGCAATCAAACAGGAACATGATTTAGGTCTATAACAGGGGCAAGGACTGATCCTATCTCTTGGTTTGCCTGGACATCCTAGAAAACTGTTAGTCTGGATCCCTTTTATATACAAAAGAGTTACGGCTTAGGCCAACTTCTATTTTTTATTTTATTTTATTGAAGTACAAATACCAATGAGATAGTGTCAAGACAAATTAACAGGACAGATTCGATAAATTAATATATTACAAACTGTTTTCATAATGTTTTGGTATCGTAGAAGGTGCATACATGATATTATACATACAGACATTATTATAGCAGATGTCTCTAATCAGTGAATGAAGAGAGTGTAGCTATATACTTATCTTATTTTTATAGCTGAATCATATCACAGATTCAATAATTAATACTTTCTACCTTGTTATCTCCCTAGTATTTGTCCATAGTACTAGAAGCCGACATAATATCTTGTCCAACCACTATTAGCGCAAATCTTGCTTCTCATAGAATTATGCAGAAGCACAGCATATTTATCTAACTATAATGTTTATACACACACATCATGATTCTTCCTTTGTATACCCTTTTTTTTTTTTTTTTTTGTCTAGACCTGTCAAAGGTGGGCACTCCATTGTCATTAAACCAATTTAGGTGTCTGAACTCGGAGACACAATCCAACACAGTCCAGCATTCCACAATAATAGTGAGTTATCTGAAGAAGTTGTTCACTATAGCCATTCACAGCTCAACTTCTTATTATGGCCTCACGTTGTATACCTCATTTTTATACTTTTCTGCTGGATGGTTAAGACCGGGATACATCAAGACCTATATACTAAAAGATGTAACTTTTGTTTCTGGTGAGGGCAGTGAAGTCCCCCTCAAGGTTTATCTTGTAATCCTGTACCTTACTATGTAGATCCGTTGTCTGGGTCATCCATGTGGATGAGTCATGGCCAATACCTAATGAGTTTGCTCTCTATGAGAGAGTCTCTCCATGTGACTCTCAGCAGGCACACTATAGAATTTCGATCTCTTTCCTCTGTGGCTCCATAATCTCCTTGGTCAGAAAATTTGGAGCTCAACTGAGTTTCATGATGTTGCAGTACAGGTTCTCCTATGTCCTGAGACTTCGCTGACCTTGAAAGGCCAAAATGTTGGCTGGCCTTGTGGCTCTTCTATTTCTCCAATTTTGATCTGTGAACTTAGGTTGTTAACCATTCAGAAGAAAAGCTGATTAGTACCCTGCAGCATATGCCATGCACTTTGCCATAACTATCTGATGCAATTGTCTTTAGTTGTTGTTGTGCATTGATATATGTATTTCTTCTTTTGTCTTCTTATACTAGGGAGGCTATACAATATTTACACAGGTGTGTCTCGTTTATGTCACTTATGACAATAAGTTCAAGCAGCATCTACTTCAATTTAAATGCTTCAAGTTTATCATTCTTTTTTTTTTTTTTTTTTTTTTTTT
>PVKA01023877.1:0-35006 GCA_004027165.1 Ctenomys sociabilis
CCAGGTAGGGTTCAAACTTAGGATGCTTCTACAGCAGCCTTCCAGAGTGCTGGGGCTACAAATGTGCACCACCAAGCTGTGAATTAGCTCTTGTGGTTAGCTACTGATGCAGTCTAAAGCCATCTCCCTCCCAAGGCAGTGTATTTCCCTGGGACTGTGCTTTTTCGAATCCCACATGGCTGTGACTGCTCAGCTGCCTGTGCTAGGAGTTCCAGTTTCCCCTAAACTGGAAGTAAAGCAGTGTTTTCCTATGGAAAGCAGTGGAGGTAAAGCAGTGTTTTCCTACGGAAAGTTCTGCTACTCACGGTCGAGGCTGGGAATAGGGGCGGAAACATTCATCCTTGGGCTCTGCCCCAGACCTTCCGCTTTGGAGCTGGCATTTGGACAAGGTCCCCAGGTGCTGAAGATTGAGAACCACTGTTCTAGAAGAGCGGTTTTTGAAATCTTGAGCCTGCGTTGAAGTCACCCGGAAGGCTTAGATTACCAGGCTGGCTTCAGAACTGGTTCTCAGCAGGCTAGAGGAGAGGCTGGGAATTTACCGTGCTGAGCTGCCAGGTGGAAAGCACACTTTAGGAGAACCTTCTGGAAGACTGGATGAGAGGGCCTTGAGAGGGTGCAGGGTTGTCCCTGGAGGTGCACTGTAGCACCTGTGTCACCTGGGTGGGTCTTGCCCCTTCTTTGGCAAGGGAAGCGAACCGGACTCCATAGGCGGGGGCCTTCCCAATGTTCTGTTTCTGATCTTCTATAACATTTGAGCCAGAACTGTTCGCATTTCAGAGCAGACTAGAGAAGTTATTTTTCTTCTTTTCCTGAGAATGCTGTTGGCTCTTCAGCTGCCCTGCACGGCAGGTCACTTGCACCTTAGCATCTCGGCCTTAGCGCTCTGCACTGGCACCCATGCCCAGTGGCCACTCCTGCCACATGCACGATAACCTCCTGTGTCTGTTCATCCATTCACAATGTACCCATCGCTGTCCGCACTCCTGCTCGCTGCCCAGGTGCTGTGAGGCATCTGAAGTGTGCTAAGTTCAGGACATAAATGGAAGTGTGCGTGGAAAACTCAGGTCCAAGGGTTCAGTGGTGTGGCACCTTCGGGGCTCCTTGCATGGACAAGGGCAGTGGCAGTGGCAGCAGCAGCTCGGGCAGGCCCTGGGCCTGGGCCCCAGGGCTCTCTGTGGCTTCTGTGCTGGCTCTGTCTCCACCGGGCTCCTTCCCTCCTGGCCTTTCTGCACATCATGCTTTCCCGGAGAGTCAGTGCCTGGAATGCCTGGCAGCATGCTGGTCCAAGAGTAGGCTTTGTGCAAACCCTTGCTACAGGTCCTCTGTCCCTGGGGGGGGGTCACTTGAAAGGGACTGACACGGCCACAAGTCCCTGTGGTCTGGTTTCTGTGGCCACTGTCAAGGACTGTCACTAAGCAGCCTGGTATCCTGGCCATGGAGGTGGAACCAGCCTTCCCAGACTCAGCTGAGGCCTTTGTGGACATCAGGGATAGGTTATTTTGAGGCACTGGGGATCCAGCCCCAGCCGCTCCAGGTCTCTTGGCACTGTGAGTGATCCCAGTCTAGGTGGCAATTTGGGTTTTTAAAAATTTTTTAAATCTATTTATGTATTCATTTATTTGTTTATTTGGTCCAGGGTCTCACTACATAGCTCAGACTCATAGTGATCCTCCTGTTTCAGCCTCCCAGGGTTACATGCATATGCCACCATGCACTGTTTTTGGTGGCAGACTGAGCACGCCTTGGGGCAAGGCGGACATAGCACGCTGTACCAGCGCTTGAACCTAGGTCCTTGCGTTTGTTGGGCAGGCGCTTAGACCACTGAGCTATCTCCCTAACCCCGAGGTACTGGGGTTGTGACTACGTGATCTACTGCGTGTGTCTCCACTCACCCAGGGCACACTTTTGGAGAGAGAGTGTGAGAAGAGCAAAGTGAGACTGTCCGCACCAGAAGCTGCATCCTTCCCATCTAGAAGACAGCAGCCTAGGGAAGCCATGTGGCAGCCCCTGGGCCACAACCTGGCAGCCTCTGGTGGTGTGGGCCTTTGTAATCAGCTGAGCCATGGTGGGAAAGCATTCCTGGGCCGTCCTCCTCTCAGCATCCCCTGAGAGGGACCCTGGAGAAGGCCACCTGCTGCAGCAGGTACCATGCATGGCACGAGCCTGGACTCGGGGACTGCTGTAAGGTTTGCACCATCAAAGGCTGTCATTAACCAGGCTTGACAACATCACTTGCCCTGAAGACCTTAGGTGCTCCAGTCTGTTTACTTCCCCGTCAGTGCCGTGTGCCGCATGGGCTGCCAGAAGATGCTGCTGAGTCAGTCTGAACACTGTCTCCTAGCAACAGGCTTCCTCTGCTTATTGCTGGCCATTAGTCTCAAAGCTTCGGCCTCCGGGTTGGGCTGTATCTCCTCTCGCAGACCCTGCGCTGAGGCAGCAGAGCTCCCGGGTCTGCCCTGTGCCCACTGCCTGCCCCAGCTCTTCTTTACAGCACCAGAGACCGTCTTCCTTGCCGAGAAGGGAGTTTGGTGGAGCAGATGTTCATGCAGAGTCTCCTACTTCCTACTGATTCCAATATTATACTCTGATGTGGTTCCAGCTGCCTGCCTTTGATGCCAACAATGGTGTTACTTTATATCCCCTCCAGGTTACCATCATCTCAGGGAACATGGATACCTCTTGGAGGAGGGCCGTTTTGTTCCCTCTCTCTGCTCTTAGTGGGCCAACTTGAGCTAAAGGTCATCTTTTTATGGTAGGACCTTTTTTTATTGAAGGCTATTGGAAATAATCAATTTATTTAAACTATCGAAGTTTTTCCTACTGGCTATAACCTTATGAGACCTGAAACACAAGACAAATGAGGCTGCTAGCCAGCCACCTTCTTCGGTGTCACCTACAAGGGTTGACACTTCGCCACGTTGGCGGAGTGGTGGCTCTGCTCCTTGTGCGGCGGGCCTCTTGGTGCTGATTAGAGACAGCTCCCATCCTGAGTCCCTTTCCTGCCATTGGCTGGGGAATGGTTTTGGGAAAATACAAATCTGTGATGGCTCTGCACGTCTGCTCGTGATGTCCCTGGGTTGTCAGAAGCGCGGCACTTGGTGGCTCTGGCTGGCACCATCTTTGTCATCACCCAGCCAACTCTCTGGGACAACTGTATAAGGCCTATATGCCGCACCAAGGGGTGCAAAGCTGATTGTGTCAGCTCCCCTCTTTTGGCACCCAAGTCTCTATCTGCAGGGTGCAATTCCTCACAGGCCAATCAAATCACAACCAGCTTTGACTCTTAGAAATCAATTCTGTTGACTTGCGCAGCTCAAAAGTGGCAGGCATGGCAGCTGTGGATCCGTTAAGTTGGCTCGTTCCTCTGCTCTCTGAGAGCTGGTTTTCTTCTTGGGCCAGCGGGCCTCCAGTGTCACCATTGCAGGGGCTGAGGGTGTCACAGCCAGACATAGGTGGCCACAGCAGATGCAGGCAATGGGCCTGCAGAAAGGCGAGCTGCCCCATGCTCCCCGTGGTCTCCGAGGGAGTGCTGAGTTTCACTCTGATTGGACTTGCTGGGGACATTATGTTCTCTTCCTAACCAGTCACTATGGCCTCTGAAATCAAATGCATGGATCAGAGCCAGGGTGGAATCAACTTGGCAGAACCACCTAGCGCCCCAAACTGAAACCAGAGCTCTTGGGAAGATAGCCAGGCCTCCTCCTGCACTCACCATAATCCCAAAGTGCTGATGGCTGTCACTTACCGGGTCCTCCTATGGCCACTGGGTTCTCAAAATAACCCACCAGGTAGGTACTATTTTTATCTCTAGCTTTACTCCCCTGCAAAAATAGACGAGGAAACAGAGGCTCTTCTGCCAGTCACGTGGCTGGTAAATATTAGAACAAAAATCTGGCCTGAAGTCTGCCAGACTTTAATGAAAATGATGCTTTTGGATTTTGTGTACTGGGAGCCATGTGCCGCTCAGGGTCCCCTCAGCAGACAGATGCCACACGCAAGTGAATTATTGTGAAAGAAACTACAAAGCCAGGGGCATGACATGGGGAAGATACGGAGATAGTGCAAATTAAGAGGGGCTTGATTTGGAGGCCCAGAGGGAGGGGAGCCCCCGGGGACCTGTGAATAGAATTGAGAAGGCTGCCAGTCAGGAGTGGCACTGCAGCCGGACCCACAGGGAAGGAGATGGAGGGGACAGTGAGCCCTGTGCAGCTTCCTTTCCCCTACTGTCCCCTACTGGCCTCACCCAAGCTGGTCGGAGCTCCACGGAACAGTGACCGGGGGAGAAGGGCTGGGTTGTGGATATCGGGGCTGAACGAGAAGGGATTCCTTTGCCCACGAGGGTACCGGGCATGGTAAGCTAAGTGATGGGGCAGAGGAACTGTGAGTTAGGGATGTTACCAAGGCTTGAGGGCACTTAGCTAATTCAGATTTGCTCCAGTTCCATTTTTACATTTTTTTCTCATTATTAATTTTATTGAAAATCAATAATAATTATATAGCAAACTAAAAATTGTAGACAAATGTTGAAATGTGAAGGATATAAGATGTAGACAGTAAATTTCAGAAAAATATTTCTGAAATGAACACATTCCATGAGATTAATAATGGATCGCACAGTGTAAAAGATATTTACAAACTTAAATTACTATAACAATAAAAATTGTCTAAAATAAACATGAAGAGTTTACAGATCAGTCATATAATAGTTCACTCTGTGCCAAAATCAAGAAATTTATGTTTAAAAAAAAAAAACTTACATTCATATAATTAGAATTCTCAAAGTAGAAGGGGCAGGCAATAAATATTTAAAGACTTAAAATTTCTGAATTTAATTAAAATTATAACACCACATTTCCCAAGAAAAGTGAACCTTTTACATAGGAAATCTGAATAAAATCATACCAAGATACACAAAAATGAAATTGTCCAAAACTAATTGTAAAGAAAAAAATCATTAAATCATATACATAGAAGAATATTAGCTATGGAAGAATAAAATTAAATAGCATCTTATTCCACATTAGAAAAAAAAAAAAAGAGAAAGTGGGTAAGAAACTAGACTTTTTTATTCAAAAGACTAATTTATTCAAAGAAAAAAATCTGTCCTTATTGAATTTTATATTTATACGACATACCTTTGAAAACTAAAAGTGAAATATTTTCCAGTTATACAAACTCAAAATATTCTAATACCTCCAGATGTAGCATATAGGAAATAACGAAGGCCGTGATCCAGAAGGCAAGAGAAGTTACTGCATGGTCCTGGATAAAGAATAAAGAGCTCTCAAAATGGTAGCTATGCGGGACTGTATAAAATATGAGTACGTTAGATGAACCTATTCAAAAGGTCATTGAAGGTTTCCACAAAACAGTATCAATCTTACGTCAGGTTACATACATATTTTTTCATATATATATGTGAAACACGCCTTGTGTAATAGCTACACATTGTCAGATACCTTGTCACCTGCTACCTTCTGTGTGTTACTCCAGATCTTCTCAGTAACCATGGAAGAAGGCACCATCTTGGGTCTCACTTGGCCAGTGGGGAGATCAAGTCAGAGAGATTAAGACAGGGGCTTGGGGTCAGACTTCTGGAGCTCAAATCCTGACTCTGCGACTCGCTTCCTCCTGGCCTCCAGGGCGGTTACTTTATCTTGTGCCTTAGTTTCTGCATTTGAGAGTAGATTCTGCCCAATGCTGGTCTCATTGGGTAGTGAGTTTGCAGTCAGATGAGCGTAGAACAATGCCAGGGACAGAGGATGCCTCCTGCACATCACTTGTCACTCTGCTAAGTGACTCAAGGTCACAAGGCTTAGATGTGGCAGAACTGGGGTCTGGACCGTCTCCTTGTCATTTGGTCTGTGTCCCAAGAGTTGGCTAAGCCAGTGAGGGCAGGACACAGGGACTCTGCAGCTCCCCTGAGTGCTGGCCAAGGAGGCTGTTACGGACTGGGCCCAGATGTTCACCGTGGCACCTTAGTGACCTGTGTCCAGCAGTTGGGCAGTTACACAGGTTGCAGGGACACCTGGGAGAGTCTGCGGGTCAGTCTGATTCAGGCTGCTCCTTGTGCCCCAGGATGGTTGAACCCTGATGTTAGGTATAGGATCCAAAGGTTCCACCAAGACCAAGGGGTCACCTCGGAGTGGCATCCCCAGAATTCCTGCTCTTGGGGCTGGCCCCCTGCTTTCTGGCCTCCTTCCTGGCCCTGTGATGATCCTCAAAGGCAGCCGGGTGGGCGGGTTGGTAGCTTGGGAGCAGCACACTTGCCTGGCACGGGCACAGCCCTGGGTTTCATCCACAGCAGCAAAATAAATCAGCCACGGGGTCTAGTCCCTCTCTCTGGAGTCCCCTTACTGTCCCAGGTAGGTACAGAGCAGAGATCTCAGAAGCCAAAGCACATTCGCCAAATGTAACGCCATATTTTCATGTAACAAAGAGTTACTGAGTAGTTTCTCGGGCAGCTGTAGTTCTAGAGGCTGAAGACGCAGCACTAGGATGGAAGGAAGGAAAGAAGAAAGAAAGGGAGGGAGGAAGGGAGGAAGGAAGGAGAAAAATAAGACACCATAAAATTTCAAAAGGCCCTGCCCTCATGAACCATACATTTTAAACCGTACTTCTCGACTCCTGGGTGGAAGGCTGTCGGCCACCATCCTGAGCCAGGCCTCAGTCTGCGTCGCTGGATCTGCGCTCTGTTCCTCCGCCCTTGCCCTTGCCCTCTGCCTTCTCTTACGTTTCTTCTCCTCTGAGCTTCCTACTCTTCCCATCTTCCTCTTTCCCACTCATTTCCCCTCCCCCCTCTGACCACGCCCTCCCCTGACCACGCCTCCCCCACCCCCCCCCCCCCTCTGTGTCTGCTGCCTGCTCCTTGGCTCTGGCTGCACCGGCAGACAGTGGCCACTTAGCATGCTCCAGGAGCTGCCCCCGCTCAAACGCGGGGGAAGGGGGCCCATAAATCATTCAATCAGTGCATTTTCCATGGTGGCAGCTCACAGCGCTCTCCCTGTTTGCTGGTGGCAGACAGAGCCTGTGGCTGCCGCTTTGCATTATGGATGAGTGAATGGTCTTGCAGAGTGGCATGGGGGACCCAGGACCCTAGTGCTGTGCCCTGCACAGCCACCCAGCCCACCAGGTACTGCCCCCACCCCAGTTCCCAAGGTCTCTGTCCCAAGGCCCCTGGTGCCTCGTCAGTTTCTCAAAGGAGAAAGTGATGACAACCATTTCTGAAGTACTCACCATGCACTGGGTGCGCTAAGCACTTTGTGTTCATGGGACTGTTGGTCAGGGATCAGAAGTGATTTATCCTGTGCCCTTTGCTGCTAAGTGGAAGATCAGGATTTGAACTCAAGACACTGAACTCAGTTCTTTAAATTACAACCCCTTATGTTCCTGTTGGATGTTTTGTCCAAAGTTTTGTCCAGTTTCCTTGACTATAATGGCTGCAAAAGGCCCCGCCAGCCTCCCTTTCGCTGTCTCCTCTCCGCCTGAAGATGCAGGTGTGGCACGACCTAGGGCTGAGGGGATAGATGCCCCAGGTGTCCCTGTGCGGTCAAGGTGTCCCTGTGCTTGCAGGAAAGGAGGCTGGGGCTCAGGCCAGGCTGCAGTCTCCCTGCTCTCTCTCTCTTTCACCAAGATGGGCAGGTTGGATAGTCCCGCAGGCTTGGGGTCCCCTGCTGATGGCACCTGTGTGGAGGTCCCCAGTGGCCAGCAGCTCCTGGAAATGGTGGTTTGAGGGTGGGGAGACAAGTGCACAGCAGGTCCTGGAAGGAAGCTGAAGCCAGCAGGTGTCCCCCAGCTTGTGACAAGGGCAGGGAGCTTGCCAGGCCCCCGTGGCTTAGCTGAGCTTCCAGGGCCCAGCTGCAAGCCTCTGCCACACCAAGGGCAGGGCCTGCCACATCAGTGGAAGCCTTGTGTTGCATGAGGGCAGAGAACACAGAAAACAGGAGACTGCCAAGGCCCGGGTCGGATGTCTTTTCAGAGCGCCCCTAGGATGCCTGGCTCTGTGCTTATACAACAGGCAGGGGAGCCCCCATCGCCCACAGCTGCCTCCTGCCTGGGACCTGACCCACAATTATAATCCTTTCCCTTTGATTTTTCTCTGCAAAAACAGCAACATTCCATCTAGACTCTGAGCTGAAAAAAGGTCCATGTCAAGCTTAAGAGATTTATAAACACAGTGAAAAATCACAGGCTTGTTTTCCCACAGCTCCTTCCCCTAGGTGAGTGGAGGTGGGGGAGGGGACAGCCCAGACAGAATGACGGGAGTCAGAAATCAGGGGGTGGGGAGGACACAGATGTTGTGAGGTACCTGGGGCGTGCAGGGACCAGGAGATGAACTGGAGCCAGGAAGGTGACTCACCTGCCTGGAGCACAGCTCCTGTATCTCTGCTGGCGATGAGACTGGTGCCTCCACATGGCTGCGTATGCATCATTATCATGGGCCCCGGGCCTCACCCAGAAAGGATCTACCAGACCAGCGCGGCAGCGAAGCCAGGGTGCAGGAGACAGACATCTCTGTGGATGCCCAGCCCATGAGCCAGGGCCCCAGTGAGCCAGTGGGAGGCGTCTGGGAATGGCACGGAGCACGGGTGCGTGGGCTGTGCTTGGTGTCCGGTCACATCTGCAGGGCTATGGTTCAAGATCAAGTCAGAACGTCCCAGTGGGCGATCTGGAGCTGGCTGGGGCTGTCAAAGCTCTCAGACTCAATCTCTTACCTTGGGGGTGGTTTGTGGACTATTTTGCATAGGAAGAGGCAAGACCAGGTACTGGGAATCAGGCCTGCTCCTTAGTGTTCATCTGCTTGCCTCTGTCTAGGGGGTGCTCTGGCATTAGATGCCCTGGCAGCAAATGCGGACGCCGGGCCCCGGAGAGTTGCAGCTCCTCCCGCCTCTGCAGAGGCCTAGGGCTGGTTCCAAGGACAAATCCCACCTTCTGAGAAAGAAGAAGGTTTGGCAGAGGTGGGAGCAGGGCCAGGTGCAGGGGAGAGGATGGGGGAGGCCAACCAGGCAGGGTCTCGGCTGGTGACCTGGGTGGTGGCTGCTCCCCAGGGAGGCAGGGAGGACGAAGGCCACTGCGGGCAGGTGGGTGAGGGCTGCTGGTTGGCTGCTGTTGACCGAGGCCTCAGCGCTCTGCACGTGTTTTCTGGATCATTCTGAAAGTCTCTCTGATCTTGCTGTTTCATGGCAGAGGCTCCTGACCCCCACCCCAGTTCCTTACTCCTCCTCTTCCTAGTGCCACTCTGCCTGGGCTGCATCTGCAAGGACCCCCTGCTGCTGCTGTCAACTGTCAGGGCACAGGCTTCCTAATTGGAGAGCGCACAGCCTGCAGGCCCTGTGGAAAGGCAATCACGGGTCCTTAAGAAACTCAGCTTGGAGTGCAGCTTCCTTTGGCCTCATCCTTGGGTCCTGGATTGGAATTGGCATGGGTGTGGCTGCAGCAGCCCACCAGGACATAGTGTGTGTGTGTGTGTGTGTATCTTCGTAGGTGCGTGGGCAAAGAGCTCTCCGGGCTGCATGCAGAGATTGGGGTGTGCCTCCGTCTGGGGGCTGGTAGGGGTTCTGGTTGTGCACACCTTGGAGAACATAATGAGGATCTCTGTGACCCGGAAGCCAGCTGTTGGCAGGTGCCGCTGGAGGGTTATGGCATTGGAAGGCTGGGGTGCTGGAGCGCTGGGGCTGCAGCTGGCTGGCCGACTTCTGTCAGCCCAGTCCTGTCCCCGGCATCCTCTGCACGTGACAACATCCCTGTCATGGCAGCTGAGACCTGTCACCCACACCTGGGGTCAGCGTCCCAAGGGTCTCTGTGTCCTGTGGGGTCTGCTACACACCCTGAGCTTTTCATTGTCACAGTCACA
The DNA here is from genome assembly GCA_004027165.1 of Ctenomys sociabilis. Classification (NCBI taxonomy): domain Eukaryota; kingdom Metazoa; phylum Chordata; class Mammalia; order Rodentia; family Ctenomyidae; genus Ctenomys; species Ctenomys sociabilis. The sequence continues at coordinate 9,854 of PVKA01023877.1, forward strand.
CTTGGCAGCCAGAGGAGGCTCCCAGAGCTCCACTGATGTCTCCAGCGTGCTGGTATCTTCTCCATCCCTCCCCTCCAGGAAGGCAGATGAGGGAAGGGACAGGGTACTCCACACGCTCCCACAGGTGATCAGGAAGTGTCACCTGCAGGGTGTAGGAGGGGAAGACTTAGGGTGCAAGCTGAAGTGTCACCCTCCCAGTGAGCCTTGGGGGCCTGGGTCTGATGGGTATCTCCCATGGGGGCCTGGGAGCCCAAGGAAAGAGACTCCACTGCTTTACAAAGGCTTGGCCAGAAAACCTGCTCATTTTGTAAGGCAGCACCCTAAGGCCCATAGGAAGGATGGGCAGGCCCAGGGTGACCTAGCGTTTGTCCTGGGCAGCTCTTACAAACCACTTGTAAGTGCCATGGAGCTGCTGGGAGCATTTTATCTGTAGTAGTCCTGCCAGGCATGTGGTAGTGCTTTCTTGACATACCCAAGGAAGCCGAGCACTGAAGAGCCTTCCTAAGCTCACACAGCTGGTCCATGGTGTAGCTGGTGGGGGACCCTGGGCGTCATTGTGCTCCCCAGCCCGAGCCCTGCCAGGACCTCAGCAGCTCTGATGGCAGCCCAAGCCTTGCTGTCCCTTGTCCTGGCCCCGCTTCACATGCTGCAGTGCCAAACCTCTCCTGGTAGCCCACAGGACACAGGAGAGAGACAGGGAAGGGTGAGGTGGAGAGGAGGTTAGTCAGCAGCTCCTCTTGGCTGCTTGGAGCAGGGCCCGAAGACCACTCTGAGGGCCAGCGAGGACCTGTGGTGTGCGGCCATGCTTTTTGTCCCCTGTCCCATCTGCTGCTTTGCAGACAGTGCCTGGCATGCAGTGGTGCTCCAGAGGGTTTTGTGGACCGGACGGGGAGCACAGCAGCGCACACTGCCTCCTCCCATTTGTCTTGTGTGTTCCTCCCTTCTCCAAAGAGTTGCTATGGGCTGCGCTGAGCTAGTCAGTGGCTGTCAGGGAAGACAGGAGATGGCAGAAGTTGGGGAGTGGAGCCTCTGTGGTAGTGTTCACGGGGAGAGAGGCTGTGACCCCCAGAATGAGGCAGCTTTGAGCTCTCCTGAGGACCTCGGCCCCTGGCACCCTCCAGGTGCAGAGTGAGACAGGGAGCCCTTGTGGCTGGGGAGCGTGGAACTGGGGGGAAGCATGGGCTTCCCTGTGACATTAGAGGTGAAGGAGTAGAGCCCCAGACTTCCATGCTGGAGTGGTGTGGACAGGGCAGAAATGCTTGTGCCTTATCACGTATTTTAAGGGCTTGCCACAGAATTCACTCAAGGTACATTATCTGTTCATGCAGTGTTTCTAACTGTGAAAAATGAATGGGGCTGGGGAGATAGCTTGCTGGTCTAAGTGCCTGCTTGGCAAGCACAAGGATCCGGGTTTTATCCCCCGCACCAGCATGCTGGCTCTGAAACCAAGCATGGTGGTGCGTGCCTGCAATTCCAGCACTGGGGAGGCTGAGACAGGAGTCCGAGCTGTACCAAATATACAAATAAATACAGGTTTTAAAAAAGTGAATGGAAGGATTTCTGATGAATAACAGAGACAGAGACGGACACTTGCAGTGTTTCTCTGTGCCCTCCCCCTGGTATCTGCCCTGCCCGGGGTTGATCCTGAAGGGGTCTCTGAGCCTGGAGGAGGGTGGGAACTTGGAGTATGTCCAGGCATGAGAGGCCACAGGGGAGCTGGTCGCGGGACTGGCCTTGTCCCTGGAAAGCTGTAGCCCGGGCAGGGAAGGAGTGGAGCCTCAGGACAAGAAGTGCTGGGTGGAGGGACGAAGCAGCCTAGCGCCTGTTGCTGCAGGAAGGAGGGAAGAGAGGCCCAGGGCTGGTGCACAGATGTCCGTCTCCTCTTCAGCCAGCTGAACTGTGGGCTAATTGGACCCATTGTGTTTATGGTAATTCACATGGGGTGCAGGAATCCAAGCTAGGTGGGGGCCGGGCCCCTTTTCCTCTGGAAGGAGCCATCAGAGGGAAAGGTGGGTGGCTGGTAACCCTGGAGAGGGGCTGCTGCAGGAGGGGAGGCTGGGGACAAGGGCACATCTATTGGCTGCAGGGCCCGGAGCCCCATGAGGTCCCACCCCTCCTCTGCCCTGCTGCTTTCTTTCTGGGTAGCTCTTCCTTTCTGAGCACAGGAGTCTGCTCCTAAGGGAAGCTGAGCAAATCGCCCTTCTCAGATGCTCCCTTTATTTAGAAGGCAAAGAAAGACCTGCATTTCCAGGTGGAGTAGAGACCAGTGTGTGAGAGGGCACTGGGTGGACCTGAGCAAGCCGAGGCTGGAGCACAGAGAAGGGGAGGTCTCGGGTCCCCGGGACTCTTAAGTGGCCTTTGGCTTCTTGAAGGCCAGCATCTTCAGGGCTGGGAGCAGTATCACACCAGATCTGTCCCTGGTAGTGGAGCTCACACTCTGGAGGGGAGGGGAGCTACTGCCCCCCACAAAGCCATCCTTATCAGATGGGCTCAGAATGTAGGAGTCTGATCAGGGTGGGGGGGGGATCAGGGTTGCTTTCTGAAGGAGCTGATCCAGGCCAGACCTTGTGGTGGGCACTCAGTGTTCTGACTCAGGCCCCTTGGAAGAAGTGTCTCACCTTGGTTTCCATAGCTGGTTCTGGCCACGCTTGGGTGAGGCATGATGGGACTGTGGCTCTACCCTCATCCCCAGGACTCTGGGAATGAGCTTGCAGGGAAATCACTACTGAAGAACATCCATCCTACGAGTGTCTTCCCAAAGGCCAGCGGGTCCTAAGTGTGCCAGTGGGGTGCCATCTGCCTGTGAAGTGGAGAGCTCCCCGTCCCTGGGAGCAATTAAGTGACAAATGTACTCGATCTCATGGGTCAAACTCCAGGTCTGCTATGTGCCACTAGCTTTATACCTTTGGGAGGTTACTGACACTGTGCCTTAATTTTTCTTTTCATCTTTGAAATAGAAATCATAATACAGGTTGAATATCCCTAATGTAAACATCTGAAATCTCCCCCATCACTCAAAAATCTTTGGCTTTTAGAGCATCTCAGAATCCATATTTTTGGATTAGAGATGCTTCACAGGTTAAATCTATACCATGGAATGCCTTAAATCTGAAGAAATTCTGAAATCTGCTTCTGGTCCCAAACATTTCAGGTAAGGGATGGCAAACCTGAGCTACAGTCAGCCTCCAGATCGGTAGGATCTGAATCCACAGATGGATGATATTTGGAAACAAAATATGTCTGCACTGAACACACACGGGCCTTTCTTCTGGTTCTAATGCCTGAGCAAGACAATGTAACAACTGTGTACGTGGCTTTGGCTTTTACATCGTACGGGGTGTTGTAAGTAATCTGAAGATGATTTTGACCGTGATAGGGGAGGATGGGTGTAGGTCGCACGGCAATACTGCCCACTTTGTCGGAAGGATTCGGGCACCCTTGGATTGCAGCACCCTCAAGGGGCCTGGCAGCTGTCCGCATGCACACTGAAGAGCAGCTGTCTATCCCAGAGTGCTGGACAGGTTACAAATGTCTGCATGTGTAATGCTCTGGAAAGCTTCACTGGCTCGGTAGGCAGGCCCTTTGGAAGGACAGGAGAACAGGTGAACAGGTGTAGAATTCTTTTCTAGGAGTCCCTTCACTGGGGTCCAGAGAGGAGCTTCAAGGTCTTGGAGGGGCCACCACTTCTGGCCTGTGTGTCCCTAAGGTCCTCTCTGGGGCCTCCCTGGTCCTCGCTGGGGGCTGCAACCTGCACACAGCCCTCTGAGGCCAACCCCGGTCCTCCCCAGCCAAAGGCAGATAGATGCCTCTGGGCTAAGCATGACCCTCCTGTCACCTCCATACTGGGCCAGGCCTGCATCTTCTATTTGCAGATTCCTTCTTATTTCCTAACTCATTGCTACACTTCTTTTCATTCTGCTCCACCCCAGACACAGGGAAGGTTGTGTGTGGCGGCCTTGGGCAATGGTGTGTACAGAGTCTATGACCTGGGCATTTCTTTGTGGAGGGCAGGGCTGCCACGCCCCGCTCAGACCGGAAGTTCTCTGAAGGCTGGGGTCTCTGAAGACTGAGGCTGGGAGGATCCAGCTCTCTCCTGCTGCAGGATCCTCGCAGCCTTCCTTCTGGGCCTCTTTTTATCCTGCCTCTGGTTGAAGAGACACTTGGCGACTGGTCACCATAGCCGGTGAAGGCTTTCGCCCTCCTCTATCCTCTCACCTGTTCCTTCTGGCGCGTGTCTTCCCAGCTTCCGGCTCAGGCCCAGCCCATCTGCTCTGCATCGCTGAGCCAGCTGCAAAACCAGGTCACCTCCATCTCCTTGTCTTTCTTGTCCCCTTTCCTTAATCGAATTATTTTTTGTCTGCATTCTGCACGTCAGAGAGTGCTCTGGCCGACCCGGGTTCTCACGCTCTCGGAAAGTGCTCCCAGCTTGGCACTGCAGGCCACAGTCACCTCTTGCTGCACCTTCCTGCCCACTCCACACCTGCCTGCATCTCCCAGGTGCAGGAGGAGCAGCTGGGCAGTTCGCCCACAGATGCAAAGCTGAAGATGGGTGCCTGGCTCACAGTCCTGGCACCAGGGTGGAGGTGTCCAGCAGGGGTCCCGGGCAGGGAATAAGGGGCCACATTGCGCCCTTCCCTGACGCGCTGCCATGGCCATGTCATTCTTGTGTGCCACTCAGGGAACCAGGCCATGATAGTGATGCTCCAGCCCTGCTCCTCCCTCCCCACCAGAGCTGGTGCTTAGGGCCCAGGTCACAGCCTGTATTTGGTGCCCTGTACTCTGCAAGTGTCAGGACGCAGCTGCGGCTGCCCTCACGACCATGATGATAACAGCGATCATCATGCCACAGTGGCTGTCAGGGGCCTGAAGCCTCCCAAAGGTCACTCTCCATCATCAGCTCATGTGACAGGCAAGCACTCAGGGTCCCAAAGCTCAGGGACCAGGAGATTGGCCATCAGGGCACGCACAAGGCCTTGGTGGCCCGGGAGTGCTTCCCTCTGGCCCTCTTGGTTTTGGGCTGAGTCTGGCACCCAGTGCCTGCCCTGCAGCTGCTGGGGGCTGAGGCAGGCCAGCTGGGGCTGGGGCCAAAAGTCAGGGTCCTAGGGCCTGGGCCAGGGCCAGGGTGCTTCATTTTTCTGAGCTGCAACAGCCTCATCTGTGAGAAAGGATAGTGTCATAGGCACCCCTGGGGGCTCAAAGGGAGCTGGCTGCAGAGTCCCAAAGATCCCAAATCTGAGGATGCTCACATCCTTTAGTGTCAGAGGGTGTAGGATTCGCTAGCACGTAACCCATGCATATCATCCTGGGTCCTTTAAATCACCTGCAGAGGAGTCATATCGCCCAACGCAGTATGATGCCATGAGAATCTTTGTTGGGTACAGCAGTCTGGGGGTAAGGGGCAGGGAGTCTGTTCGTTTGATACCGTATTTTCCAAATTGTGGTTGAATCCATGAAGCAGTACTGAAAGCAGCTGTACTTCTCACCAGGGAATTTTCTAGGATGTGTACAGGGTGCCTGGTCCTTACCACATGCTCTGCGAGTGGTGTCAGCCTTGGGCTTCTCCAAGAGCCCCACTGTCCCTTCCTCCTGGTCTCCAGACCAACAGCAAGGTGGCCAGAGTAGAGCCTGTGCCCCAGGAGAGTGACCCTGGAGAGAGGTCACAATGACTGCGGACTGTAAGGATGGAGTGCCCAGTATCTGTGATGCTCAGCCTCTGTGTCAGACCCTATTTTAAGCCCTTTGTCTGGATTTGTCTCTCTGTTCTCATGAAATTTATATGAAATATGTGTTTTACAAAGCCCACTTTGCAGGAGGGGATGTGGAGGCATGGGGCAGTTATGTAGCTATCTGCCCTACTATGTGCAGTCAGCCTCTGAGCCTGCACAGATCGTGTCTGTCACTGTAGAACCAGGTAGTCACAAAAGCCAGGGTGGGTGTTCTCTGCAGGGTCCTTGGTCACCAGGTCAGCCATGGATGGCACCCAGCTCCCAGGTCCCTTGCACCGGGCAGCTTTCTGCAGCTGCCCAGCTCCCCTTGCCCTGGGAAAGCCTTCAGCAGAATCTCACAGGGGTCTCTGATGCTGACAACGTGGGTGACAACTCACCTTACCCCCGTGGTCCATCTTACAATGAGAAGACAGAGACGAGACAGTCACAGAGAGGATGGCGCAGCTGGCCTTGGGCCTCAGGCCTCCTAGAAAGTAGCTGGGAGCTCTGTTCAGGATCCCCTGCGCCCCTGTCACTGTCATGCTGAGCAAGCTGTCCAGTCCTGCTGGGCCTCTGTCTCCCTGTGCCCAGTGCTGAGTGCTCCTGACCTTTCCCACCTGTGCAGCAGTGGCCATAGGTGTCAGGCCAGGCCTTGGGTTCTTGCCTCCCCATAGAGGCTGTCTGAGGCCACACATCTGCCCCTACCCCACTCAGGACCTTGGGGCCTCTACCCCTGCCCCTTACTTTGCATTCAAAGATGGGACATTGTGACCACAGTCCTGGGCATGCGGTGCTGCTGGTCTGGTCTGGCAGAGTCCAGAAAGTCACAGTTTATTTTGGAGGGGAGGTAACGAGAAGAGGAACAGACCTTGGATTTTATATCAATAATCAGTAATGACAGAAAAGATGACTTGCGGGTCCCTTAAGGAAATAGAAATCTGATTTATTTCTCTCCCTCTTCCTGGGTATGTGTGTGTTAGTTTTGAGCAAGAGAGCGGTAAAGTAGAAAACATCCCACTCATATACTTTTTAGAGCAGGGAACAGATAAAAAAAATTCAATTGGTACAACAAGTAATAGAAAATGTATTTTGGGTCTGTATTTCATCCAGTTATGGAGAATGGAAAAAAAAAAAAGGACAAAGGAGCTGGAGATAGGGGAGAGGAAAGAGGACAAAGGAAAGTGGAGAACCTGCTTGCAAAGGAAAGACGTGGCACTGCAGGGCCCCAAGGGGCCCAGAGACACCTGCCCATGGGACTGTGAGGACTCTAAGTGACCGTTTACAATCGCAGGCTGTCTGTCACTTCATGGCACTTGACCAGGTGATCAAGCCAAGGATGACCTTCAGCCCGAAGGCTGGGGACCTTTGGGATAGCCTTCCTGTTAGGGTTGAGGTGCTGTGCTCAGTACTCTCCTGTCTGAGCTCAGAGCACTGAGTTGACAAGGCTTCACCCTTAGGGAGCTCGCGTCCCAGGCGAAGAGGAGACGCATAAATGATGGTTATAATAAAAGTCAGGTTGCTATCATTGCTGTACTAAAAGTTCAGATAAAGTGTGGAGGAGAGATGAATGAATTCCAACCAGGAATCTGGAAGTGCTTGGGAAGAACCCGTAAGACCTCTGGAAGAGGCACAGGATTTCTACCCATGGGACAGGCAGAGGCCGAAGTGTAGGTGAGCGGGGAGCTTCGGCACCAGGCTAAACTTGCCCTTGCCTTCCAATTGTGCCTCCTCCTAGCTGTATGGCTTTGAGTGGATGACTCAACCTCTCTGAGTGTGGTTTTTCACCTATGAAATGAGAGTGGCGGTACCTTCTCATGGAGCTATTGCATTAAGTGATAAAGTGCAGAACAATGCTTTATAAAAAATAAATGCCTGAATGAAATTTTTAAAAACAGCACTGAGAGGCATAGGCACGGCGTCATCAAGGTGACAGATCTCTGGGAGTAAAGCGATTGTGTAAGACAGAGTGTGGGTGTCCGCGGTCTGATGCCACCACCTGCCTGCTCCTGTCACCAAGAGTCGCTGGAAGGGGAGACCCCCTCCTGGGTCCTGGCCAGCAGCAGAGAGGTCATTAGGAGGATCGTGCACCCAGGGATGGGGGGAGGGGGTCCAGTCACTCCGTGAGGGCTCTGTGCAGACGCAGGCGCCTGCCCCTCTGCATAGACTGCATAGTAGGTACAGAGCCACCCGGGTGCTTGCGTGGAAAGGGGTCCTGACGTATGCACGTGCTCTAATGTTTGGCATGCAGAGAGCAGAAGGGGAATAATGGCCAGGGCACGTTATAGGGGACAAGTGTGACAGAGGAGCCTGGGAAAGGGAGGGCAGAGTGGAAGCCAGGCGCTGAGTGTGAGAGAGTAAGCCCCTGCCCTCGTATCGCCAGCAGCTGAAGTGGCATGGACGCCACAGGCAGGAGGGTGTGCAGGGCGGATGCTTAGCCTGCCCGAGCAGAGAGGACAGGAACCGCTTGCTGGGCCGGGCAGCCCCTCTCAAGAGGATTTGCAGCGGGAGTTCACTCCTGTGTCCAGCAAGGCGCAGTCCCGGGGGGCTCCCAGAAGCAGTGGGGCTCACAGTGCCCCAGGGGTGTTCAGATGCATGACCTGAGGGCAGGGCCACGCTGCCCTGTGGGGAGGGGCCTGAGAGAAGGACCCCAGGGCAGGGCCGGTCTGTGTTCCTGATGAGTGCCACAGCCACTGGGCAGTCCACTGGACACAGATCCATTGAGCTCACACTGCCTGCCCTTTGCTGGCTGTGTATATTGGCTATTGGCAAACCATTCTTCAGGCCACTCCTTCTAAGGCTTCAAGGCCGTGTGCAGCCAGCAGTGGCCCCAGGGTGGCCCAGGCCAGGGGTGTGAAGGTGGCAATGGACTGTGGAGTAGGAAACACTTGGCTTTGATGAAGCTGAGTGGAAGGCACGGGGGTGAATGGTGCGCGAGCTCAGCCTGAGCAGCTGGGGAGAGAAGGTGTGAGGGGCACAGGGCTGCTGGTGCGTGAGACGGGGACAGGTCACCCGGGAGGAGCACAGAGCTGGGATCCTGGGGAGCAGTAGGTTCAGGGGCAGGAGGGAGGACTGGTCCCCCAAGGAGCAGGCAGAGGCCAGGACCAAGGGCAGGAAGGAGGAAGGAGCATTACCTGCACAGGCAGCCAGTAGGGCCGCGAGCCACAGGAGCCACGTGTGGTCATCACTCAATCCCCACCACTGCCACCACCCTGCCACTATCACTGTCCTCGCTTCCTTCTCCCTTGCCTTGTCTCTCCTATGAGCTCTGTCACTGCCTACCCCCACCTTAATCAGTGCCGCTGCGCATTTCCGGAGTGGCCCTTAGTCAGGAGAGGAGGACTGCCTGGCCTGATGCAGAACTGGACCTTCATCTCTGTCCAAGCACAAGGAAAGTGGAGACCAGGGGCCTTCCCTAGGAAGGTCTGAGGTCACGGTGCCCCCGCAGAGGCTGGCTGGAGCGGGTACTGATGTCATACTAAAAACCTCTCTTGCTGAGGGTCCTTCTCTAGTCATTGCTCCTGAGCCTGCAAGTGTCCCCAGGCTTAAAGTGGCCCAACACAGGCACCCAGAAGAGCCACCTGCAACTCCTTACCAGGAAAGGGAAGAGATTTGCAAGCCAATAAATATTTATGCTTCTATTTCGGTATGTGCAATAGAAAATGAAGAAGTTGAAAAACAATAAGCACAAGAAGAATTCTTCAAATGAGGGTCGTAAGAGCTGCCACTTGCAGCGTCCTCGGAGCTGGTACACGGGCCATCTGAGGGAGCAGTCACCTGCCCCTGCCTGGAAGGCGCGTGATTCTGGTTTCCACTATGGGTGCGGACACGGAGCATTGTGGGAAACCTGCGCAGAAATGTAAACAGTGCACAGCCCCTTTTTCCTGGGTTCAAATTGCCTTACTTGAACTTGGCAACAAGTTTATTTCCTTCCGCTGTCCCATTGGGCTTGAGCAAATACTGAAACCATTTCCCACCAGCCCTCACTGACCAGCTAACTGCCGGAAGCAATGTGGAAATCTGGTGGGTAGTTTGGCCCACAACTTAGGTGGGCAATAAAAGCCACATGTCTTCATTTACATCATCAAAATCCTGGCCCTGCACCCCTCACCTTCTGAGTTGTTGAGGACTTCAGCATTCACCCTGTTTGGGGCTTTTCATTCCCATTCAGTTGTGGGGGGCCCTCGCAGATCCATCTAAAATGTGCAGATGAACCCAGTCCTTACTGTGTCCCAAGGCAGAATGTTGGGGTGATCCATCTGAGGTTTCCTGGAAACCCCATGGGGTCCTGGGGGGGCCAGGCAGCCCAGGGGACCCCTTCCCTACCTTGAAAGGGAGAAAGGGCCCTCTGTCTGTGGAGTGGGTTCCATCCCTGGCTGAGAGCCCCAGGGTCCCTCTGGGCTCCTTGGGCAGGTGACAGGTGGGGGCATTAGGCCCTGAGCACCTGGGAGCCCAAGAGTCAGGAGTCCAGGGAGCTGTGCAGTGGCTTCCTGTTGGCTCAGTCTCCTGGGAAGCCTGGGCCTCTCTAGCATCTGCCGCCCCGGGACCCAGACATCCCCAAGCTCAGCTTGGTCTCCTTCATGTAGCTATGTAGCCCTCCGTATTCCACAGGGGAAGGAGCTGGGCTGGAGCCCGGGCCCTTAGCCATGCTAGACTCTACTGTGAACAGACAATTAAAGGTTTCCTAAGAAGCTTAAGGCGCCTCTTTCCTTAAGGTGCCTCTTGTGCAAAGGCCAAATACTGTGTAACGTAGGACTTGAATGTTTGAGCTCTGGCATCAGAGAAGACTTGAGTTGAACTCCCAGCTGTGGCCCTAGCCAGCTGCATGACTTTGGGCAGATGGCGCAACCTTTCTGAGACTCTGTTTTCTGTACATGAGAATAACAACAGCCCCTTTGTGGGGCTACAGGTGTTCATGTGCTACATCGTGGCGCTTGGCATATCTCACAGCTGTGATGGCTCAGGTTCTGAGTATCGGCGGCTGGACATTCATTCCGCTCTCCTTGTTTTACCTGATGTGCTAACCACACCTGGCCCCAGGTTTAGAACACAACTGTCTGATCTCAAATGCCTTAAGGAGCTTTAATTATTTTTAAAGCAGCATTATTTGCGATCATTAATGAGCCGACTATTTTCTGTCATGATTCCTGCGCTCTGACCACTGCCAGAGCACCAGCTTTCTCTTGAGTCACCCAGCGATCGCTGGGTCTTCAGGCAGGCGGGCTCCTGTCAGTTCTCTGCATTAAGGATCTTGAGTCCAGCTCCCTCCTCGTGTTCCAGGCTGTCCTGCATTCCACAGCAGTTGCCTTCTATGGCTGGAGATTTGGTTACCTGGAAAGCATCTAGGCTTTGTGGTCAGACAGACTGAGCCCAAAATCTGGCTTTGCCTTTTTCTTCTTTTGGTGGTGCTGGGGGTAAACTCAGGGCCTCCTGAGTGCGAGGCAAGGGCTCTGCCACTGAGCTCCAAGGCCCACAGTTCAGAGATGCTGCCCAGAACCGGCGTCGTCCAGCTAACCCCACCTCCCGACAGCCGGTTCTGCCTTGAACCTGTCAATAGTGTCATCTGTGGGAGCCTCTTAATCCTGTCATCTCTTTCGTTTTTGAATTTTAGGGAAGGGTCAACAGGGTGTTCAGGGTCTCACTACTAGATCAGACTCATAGTGACCCACCTGTTTACAGCCTCCCAAGGGCTAGGATTACAGGTATCCACCACCATGCCCAGTCTCAATCACTGTCTCAGTGTACTTTGGGGTCAGGGCCAGCGCTGCACTGTCACCTCTTTTTTAAAAAATTAATTAATTAATTAATTGGTACAAGGTCTTGCTATGTAGCTCAGACTTGTAGTGATCCTCCTGTCTCAGCCTCCTCAGCCTTAGAATTATAGATGTGCACCACCTTGACTGGTTTTGGTGACCGGCTAAGTGTGCCTGAAATTCTGGACTGGCATGGCATGCGGTACTGGGGATTGAACTTGGGTCCTTGTGCTTTCCAGGCAGGCACTTAGATCACTGAGCTATTTCCCCAACCCCCATCACCTCCTTAGGCCCCATCTTTAACACTGCTGCATCGGGCAGCCGGCGCTGAATGCCTGAGTCTTCAGGGGCAACACTGAGGGCGAAGGGAGAGATAGGCGAAGGCTGTGTCGGTATAGTTTTAGGGGCAAAGCCTAAACACCAGAGAAAAGTGGGAAGTGACAACCCGCAGTCCCATGAATCCGGAAGAGCAGGCCGCCTTCCAGAGGAGGTGCAGGACCCCTGGAGCTAGGGATAGCTGAGAGCAAGGTGTGGTAGGAGGAGGCCCCCAAGGAACCAGGGCAAAGGGTAGGTGCGAGCGTCAGTCTCATAAAGCTCCAGAGCCTGGGAATTCTGTCAGTTTTATATTAACATTTACATAACAAGTAGATTGAGAGATTGCATTATTTACATATATATGGAGGCCGGGCTGGAACTAGATCTCTTAGCGCCTGTACATGACGTTTTATTGATTAATAAATTAGACACTTGCAGATCAGGCACAAATCAAATCCATCCATTTTCAGACACCCATCAGGTGCAAATGAATGTAAATTGGCGGCCTCATTTGCATACGCAAAGCAAACCATTTAGGCGTCATTTGTCACAGGCACCCTTGAGAGACTGTAATTTGCCTGGCGAGGCAGCCTGCATGCCTGCGACCCTGTGCTCTCCGGGGATTTCTCAGCCAGGCTAGGGAGCACAACGCAGGGTGCAGCGGGGCAGGGGTCTGCCTTGAGTCCAGCTCCTCTCCCCCACGATGGCCCAAAGACACGGATACCAGCGCCAGGTAAGACCCAACCTTGCCACCCAGTCTGAATGCAAGTGTCGAAACTGGAGGGAGTTCTGAAGCTCACAGGCTTCAGATGATGAGAGGGAGGTGACTTTAGGTCTGAGACTACACCTCGAGGCAGGCAGGGGCCAGGGCTGGACGCCAGTTCTCCTTGCCCCAAGGCTGACACTTGCTGCATGATGCCTGATTGATTCCTCCCGATGGGGAAGAAACAGGCAGGGGCCAGAAACGCTGGAGTCCTTGTCCCCGACTCAGTTTCCTAGCGTCTGCCAGGTGGATGCGGTGCTTCGTGAGCTTCTTTCTTGGTCTGATTTCAGGGCACGCGAGGGCCCTCTGCCCTGGGAGTCTCCCCCACCATCCTGAGTCATGTACTTCCAGGACACAGAGGGCTTTGGGTGACACGAAAGGCACAGCTCCTGCTGGGTGAACTGAGGCAGAGAGGGCAGGGCCACCTGAACCCCTGCTGGGGCCACCCAGAAAAATGAAAAGGTGCATACAGGGAAGCCCAGAGCCAGGCCTCTCAAAGCTTACCACATGCCCAGTAGGAGTTTCTGCTGCATGGGTGTCAGGCCGAGGGAGGTGACTGCCTGCTGTCACATGGAGTCCTCAGGCCAGAGAGGGAGCCCGCCTGATGGGTCCTGGTCAGGGACACCTGTTGGAAGCACAGGAGTAGCTGCGTTGGGCCCAAAGGGATTTTGAAGATCTCTGTTTTAAGATCCACATGTGTTTGGGGGCAGGTTAGGAATTGAGGTTCCGATGTAATCTTATTCTACCTTAGAACATTTCTATATGCTAAGGAAAATGGGCTCCCAGACATCAAGTCCCTAGGGTGACCATCTGCCCATGCCCACCGCGGCTGGGCTGTAGCCTGCTTCTGTGCAGAGGCTGAAGCTAATGACCTTGGTGCCTCCGGGAACACGAAGTCCTGGTGCTTCCCTCGGAGAGCAGCTGATGATTATGCCGGTGGAGATGCTGTGGGGTCTGTTGACTGAAACCAAAAAGGTCAGTTTCATCCTTCGATGTTATTTTCTTTGCGCCAGATGCCAGCGGCAAGGCCCTGTGTTGCGCACGCGCTAGGGGCCTGGAGTCCTTCCGAGAGTGGTGGTGGAGCAGCTGTTTGAGAGGGTAGAGGGCCCTCGGCGGGCATCTAGAGGATTATGGGGTATTTAGTGAGCACTTACTGCGATCAGGACCTTCGCAGGCCTCAACGCACTGGGCGCAGTGACAAAGGCCTGCTCATCTGCCCTCAAAGCAGCCCGAGGCTCTGATACACAAGCACCGGTACCACGGAAGTAAAACCCGCATGCCTCACCGCGCTTTCCCACGCTCAGCAGCCCATTCTGCGAGGGGCCCCACTCTGCCTGGGCAGGAGTCGCCTGACCAAGCCACGGCGCATATCCAGAGGGTCCCACATATGATTGAGGTGCAGACCTGGGCGAGGCCCCATCCTATCTCTCCTGCGGTTCCCTAGCACTCCTGATGCTGCCTAAGGCCAAGGAACCTGCGTCTCAGCTCGGGGTTCCCCACACAGACCGTATGATGGGCAGGCTGGGGGCCAGGAGTCCTAACGCAGGAGAGGGCACTCCCACCCTCCCAGCTGAGCTTGCTGCTTCACCCCTGCTGGCTGTGGAGGGGGCTGCTTGCCTCCCTGGGCCAGAGAGTGGTTGGGGGAGGCTGGTGTCCTCCTGGGGTTCTGTGGGAGCTTCCCTGCTTCACCTCCTTGCCCACATGGGCGCCTCACCCTCGCGGTGCTCCTGGCCTCCCACGGGACTTGGCTAAGCCCGCCTGGGAAAATGGGCTTGCCCTTCCGGCAGAGTTGGCTAGACTGCCAGCCCTACTTAGCACCTTGACTCCCCTTGGATTCTCTCGGAGTTCCTGATCCTACATGGGCTACACAGTACCCCAAGACACGGGGGTAAAGACTCCCTGCCCTCTTCCTTCTGAGCCTGGGGCCTTGCTTTAAGTACTGTGCAGCCAGCCTGTTTCAAGACGCAAGGCCAGGGGCCTGGGGTGCAGGCTGAGCACACCTGTGCCTCAAACCCACCATCCAGTTGGGTCTCATAGAGAAGCGGGCAGCCCCAGCCAGCGACTCACGTGGGCTCTGTTCAGCACGCCCCACCCCTTTCTCAGCCTTCTGTTCCATTCTGGGAGGACAGACGGTGGCAAGAGGAGCTGGGTAGAGATGAGGTAGCCCTTGTGAGGCCACAGGAGCTCCTATTTCGTCCCTCGCCTCTCGCCCGCCCACTGCCCACCCCACCCTGTCCCCCTAGGGCATGGCCCCAGAGCATCTTGTTGCTGTTTTGTGCATCTTGAATTATAATTATATGTATAAAATGCGACTGCTTAAACTGTTCAGGATTAAGCGGTACCAACACACAGAAACGGCGCCTCGACTGTAATTAGCGATTCCCTGGCAAATGCATTTTGCAAAATAGCACTTGATTTTAATAACAGGCTGTTAGTATTAGAACACTGTGCCCATTTTATTGCAGATTCTCGAAGAAGCCCCATCTCTGGGGCCTCAGCTTGTAGGCACCTTGTGCTGTGACGGGGGCGGGGCTGCACCGTACTGGAAGGATGTCCTTGTGGTCATTCTGAACATCTGCCCCTGTCCCTTGGGCCACCAGGATCTCACCTGCCAGCAGATAAGAGCTAGAACTGTGACTGTCTTCTCAGCTGTCTCTCTGGCCCCTGCACCATCTCCTCCCCCTTCCTTCCAGCTGCAGGGTCCTTCTTGACCCCAATGACATCTGTCTCTGGGGACAAGTGGCTCTAGGTCTCTGAAAGACTCCATGCCCATCTCTGGTTGCTCAGCTGCATTCAGGACCAAGAACCTGCAGGAAGCAAGCCCCTGACCCCTGAGTACCCTCTCCTGAGGAGTGTGTGGATAGCAGTGACCATCAGAGGGACTTCTGGGTGGAGAAGAGTGGGGAGGAGAGGACAGGGACCCTGCTGTTCTCGCTAGCAGTCCAGGTGCCTAGAGCTGTGCCTGGCACCTGGTCTGTGCACTCCTGTTTGCTGGATGAATGCTGAACCACACTCATCCTGGTTCCAGTTCTGATCCTTCCTTCTCTGGGAAGCCCTTCCTGCAGGACCCAGATGTACCTGCTTCCCCTGTAGCACCCTGGCTATATCGCCTTGCCTCCCATGGATAGAGTATAGACCTGCTGAATCTGTGGGCAGTGCTAAACAACAAAGCAATCTAATGCTCCAGCTGAAGGAGCCAGGCAAGGGGGCTTGCCTGGGCAACTGGACAGGCTCTGCACCCCAGCTCTCATCCTCTGCCTACGACTGGTGGGCTAGCCCAGGAATTTCCTCACCCTCAGTGCGTTGTGGGTCCTGCTAGGCCTCTTAAAGCCTTTGCTGGGAGCTGAGACATCATTTCTTTATTCTGTGGGGCAAAGAAAGTCACACAGCCCAAGTCAAAGTCCAGGGACCAGGATGTGATCTTTCCCATAAAAGGAGGAGCCTGGGAGTCACCCAGCGGAGATGCAGAGTGTGGGGCTGGGAATCCTGCTCTTGTGCAAGTCCTGGCCCCACTGCTTAGCGTCAGGCCATTCATTCACTCGCCCATTCATTCATTCATTCATTCATTCGCTTTGTTCACTCATTATTCATTCATTTACTCATTCCTTATTTGTTTATTGATCCATTCATTGGGAACAAGATCACTTCCTCTGTGTCAGAGACTTCTAAGATCTCCAAATGTAGCTGTGAATAACACTGGTAACAACAGGGATGCTGTGGTCGGTGTTGAGTCATCTTGAGCCCCCCCCCCCGCCTCTCCATTGTTATCCCAGGCTCCTTCAGTCCCCTGTCTGCCCTTGTGGCCCTGGCAACCCCCCAAAGGTCCTGGGCTGTCTGTCTGCCAGCCCTGCACTCCATGTCTGTTCTCACTGCCTGCATCCCCACCCCCATGGGCTCCTTTCCACCTTCTGAGTCAGAAGCCATGTCCTGGGAGAGGCATGCAGTAGTGACCCGGGGTGTGTGTGGGCGGAAGGAGATGAGCCGTGGCCATCGTGTGCCCTTCGCTGAGCTTTGGGAGCTCGGTAACCTACTTGACCTGCAGTGCCTCAGTTTCCCCTTCTGTAAAGTGGAATAACTGCAGTGTATACTTCACCAGGGTGTAGTAGGCTGGAAGAATGCATTGAGCAAATTACTGGTTATTTACTGTGTGGGGCACTAGAGAGAAGAGGAGACAAACTAAATCAGCACAGATAAACTAAAGTGTGGACAGCTCTTAGCTCCAGTCTAGAGCTCCTAAGTGTCCTGTTGAGTCCATTCCTAGTTGCTGTCTAGTCCAGATGGAGAAACTGAGGCCCAGAGAGAGCTGTGTGCCCCCTCATGATCATGCAGCAAAGGGGCAGCCGGAGATTAGCAGCCAGGTTTACTGAGGACCAGGCAGGGCGGGGTGCTTAATTCTTTCCTACCTTCTTCTACTTGGGAAGGGGGTCCACCGGAAGATGCGGACTCAGCAAAAAGGGATCGAGGAGCAGGGAGGGTCGGCCTGATGCCCTGTGTTAGGCTCAGCCCCTGGAACCTTAGGTGAGTGATTCAGTTCCTGTTGTCACCCAGTTGTCAGCACTAATTTTTTAAAAAATGCATTTGGTACAGGTTGTAATGTCAGCCTCCCCAGCGCTGGGATTATAGGTGTGCACACCATGCCGGGCCTCAGTGGCCAGCTCGGCATGCCCAGAGGTGGGGCTGGTGTGGCGTGTGGTGCTGGGCATCAAACCGCGGTCCCTGCGCTTGCCTAAGCAGGCGCTTAGTCTGCTGAGCTATCTCACTGGCCCTGTCCGCACTAACCGAGCAGAGATGTTCCCTGTGTGCGCCAGTTTCATAACTCTTCTTCTTGGCTCAGCCATCCACACACTATGCTGCCGTTGCCGCTGGTGGGCGCAGTGCTAGGGGCCTGCTAATCTGGTAATAAGGTAATGCCCAGACTGTTACCAAAAGCATCTGCTTCTGGATTATGGGGTTGGAGTTAGCAGGTGCTGGTGCCGAACACTCGCAGGGACACGGACAGCCACAGGGGGCGCTGTGGAGGCAGTGCTCTCCCTGGTCCAGGATCCTATCAAAGTTAGCTGTTGTGAGGTGAACCCCTCTTTTGTCAGGGTACCACCTGTTATTTCTGTATGTTCCACACCCTGGGCTGAGGCTGTACCTTCTCCCTATTACAGGCAGGGTTCCCACAGTCCTATCTGCTTATGGGCCTCTTACCTGCATGCAATGAGGTCGTTTGGGGACTGCATGTTAATCTCACAGAGTGGATTTAGGCTGTGATTTGGGGCCCTGACAACTTTTGGTAGGGGTGAGGGGTGCTGCAGTTGGGGGCAGGATGTAACACACTGCCGTCGTTGGCACAGCTGAGAGACACCCTCCCCAGCAGGGCCGAGAGGCCTCTGACAACAGAGGCTTATTACCTGACTCCATCACAGCAAATCCCAACCACCTAGAGTAGTTGTGTAGCAGATACTACAAAAAGAAAAGCCACCTGGGTGCCGTGGGTGGCTCAGCTTTCCTAGCAGAGGGTCTTCCCCTGACCCTTTCTTGGAATGAGCTCCGAAGATGCAGAAGGGGCTTTTCTTACAGTAACATGGCCAGCCAGACTCAAGCTGGCACTCACTAGGCCCCACATGTTCTGGTCCCCCAGAACCTTTGGGGACCAGGGTCTTCCTTGAACAGGAGCTCAGGTAGAGGTGTGAGAGACGGCGGTGGCAGGATGAGTGGGGAGAGGTCGAGGAGGACAGATAGGTACTGTGGCATTAGAGGGTGAGTGGATGCCTAGAAAGAATATTTTGGGTGGCATCTCAGAGATCCCTGGTTGGGGCCAGTGAGATAGCTCAGCAGACTGAAGCGCGTGCTTAGGCAAAGTGCAGAGACCACAGTTCAATCCCTGGCACCACATACCATACCAGCCCCGTGCCTGGGACTGGCTGAGCTGGCCAGAGTCAGGGTGTAGTGGTGCACGCCTATAATCCCAGCACTGGGGAGGCTGAAAGCAGGAAGATCACTATGAGTCTGAGATGCACATTGAGACCCTGCAACAACCAAATACATAAGAAAGAAAAAAGAGCGAGATCGCTGATACTCGAGTTGGGTACCCCTGCCTGCCCTCCCCTGTGCCGTGAGGGCTGAGCCCCCCCCCGCCCCATGCCTCCCAACAGCTGAACACTGCAGCTTTTCCCTCACTGGCCTTCCCTTTCTGGTCACTTGAAGGATATATTGGTCTTTATGAAGCTGGCCTGATGACCCTCCCAGGCCTGGCCCAGCTTCAGTGACTTTGAAGCGGATAACAGCCCAGGATCCGGTTTACTGAGCATCATTGCAGACATCTGCAACCCTCAGCAGAGCCTTTCAGATTGGCCTCAGGTGCCTTATTTAAATTGGGCATAATGGAGCCAGGGAGATGGCTCAGTAGAATAAGCGCTTACATGGCAAGTGCAAGGGCCTGATTCAATCCCTGGTTGTGCCAAAAAATTAAAATGTAAAATAAACTGGGCATAGAGATGCATGCCTGTAATTCCAGCAGCCTGAGAGGCTGAGGCAGGAGGATCAGAAGTTTGAGCCTAGCCTGGGTGAGAATCTGTCTCAAAATATACAATAAAGAAGCAGCTTGGCGCAAAGGTCCTGGGTCAGTCCTCAGCTCCCCCTATGCGCCAAAAATTATATTAAACATACTCAGGGTGGTGCAAGTCTGAGCCTTAGTGCCCGAGCAGTGTCGGGCACTTTGCGTACATTACAGGACCCCAGTCCGGGAGGCAGGGGCTCACAGGCAGGCTGCTTGCTCTAGGCGACAACTGGTGAGCCCCTGGCTTCAGCCACTGCCAGCCCTGTACTGTGCCAAAAGACGCCAACATGTTCTATGCCTCAGTTTCTCCACTTCTCAGTGGGAGAAAAGCCTGTTTCTCCCCCTGAGGTCTATCGTGGTGTGCCTGTGATGCCTGGCTCAGAAAGCACACACATTTGTTAGTCACTTGTTCCTCTTACTGTCACCATGGTGTGGGAATCTGAACGCGCATCTTCCAGTTTGGGCCGGAGGTTTAGTCAGATTCAGAGAGAATCTGAAATCTTTCAGGGCCTGGTTGTTTTGTGAGTAGGTTATTAGGAAGCCCCTAGGGCAGTGTGGGGGATACCCCAAGGCTCACACCCTGTGTACACAACAGGTGCTCCTTACCACTGCAAGTTTTAAAAGCTTCGAGCACCACTGGCCTAGAGGCATGACCCAAAAACAAATCAAAACCCAAACAGGAGGTGTCCAGCATTTCTTCCTCGGCACCGACCCTGTGCCAGGCACCGTGCTAGACAGTTTCTCCTTTAAGTCCTCATGCTTCATTTCAGCGAGTAAGAAAAACTTTGTTCTTCCAGGCTGTCAGACAAAGAAGCCAAGCTGCAGGTCCCGAGGGTCTGCTCGGGCTGCGAGAAGGACCATTCCGAACTGAGGTCAGCAGCGGGACTCTGGGAGTCCCTGGCGCCCGGTCCCCATGCCCGCGCCCCTCTCCCAGCCTTTCTTGGCTCCTTGGAGCACTGGTTTCTGAAGATCAAACCGGGCTCAGCAAGCTGTAGAGAAGAATAAACAAGACACTGTGTGTTTGGGATTTAGAGCCATGTCTGACATAGAACAAGCGTTCAATAAATGGTAGTAATCAAAATCCCATCTGCGCTTTGTTAGGGCACAGAAGACGGGCAGAGCGGGGAATCCCTTTTTAGATCATGAACTAAAAACCAAGGCAATATTAGTCTGGCACGGGGAAAGTTCGACGTGTGGGCAGAGGTTTATTAAGCGCCCACCAAATGCCGGGTGAGTCAGGGCTCCTACAGTCTAGCAGAGAGGCTGAGCCTAGCGGAACAGGCGTCACACCCCGGGCTGCTGCCTCCAGATACGGGGTGGAAGACGTCACCTGGCACAGGGAGCAGGACGGGTGGACGCCACTTAGACACTGCTACCTGCCTGATGGCCGCCATGCTTCCTAAATTCATAGTGGCGCGTAAGGTGGACAGTGGTTCTAAGTTGAAAATGGTACCCTCTTTTATGGTATAAAGTCTTTCGGCATTACATCCTTAGGTAAAGGAGGGGCAGCTGGTTCCGTCTGATGCTGGATAAAGCGACAGCGCAGGGAGCAGAGGTGGGAGGCTGGTCCAGTGCCTGAGGCTGCTCACCGCGGGAAGTGTGGGGGCCAGAATCCCAAGCTGGTGCCTAGCAATTCCTCCTGAGCCCCAAGGTGGGCTTCTTCTCAAAATGAGGCATGGTTTATCCTAAGTTTGGGGACTGTGACATTTTGGAAGAGGTGCTTCACCATAGCCTTAGGCTAGAACTTCCCACCTCTGATTTCCTGGGGGCATGGGGACCGGCCTTGGGGACTCACCGTCATGCTACACCTTTCCAGAGGAGAGCTGCAGTCTTATTCATGATCCCAGATGCCAAGTCAGTGATGCAGCAGGTAAGCTGCGAGAAATCCGGGCTCCACGCTTGCAAGCCTCTCATTCTAGAACACACAGAATGTAGGTTGGAAGTGTGGCTCCAGGCCATGGTCTTCCTGGGGGTGACCCTCCTTTTCTTCTTAGAAGCAATTCCATTCCTTTTCCAGAGAGCTGGCAGGTTCATTCAGTTCCAAACTCTGCCTCCCGTACACTTTCTGCCTTCCTTGTCTGCACAGAGAAGCTTTCTGAAGGGCCCTGCCTTGGACTTGGAGAAATGGTCACAGGTCCAAGTGGTGTTCGGGGATACCCTCTGCGCTTGGGCCCCACCTGCTGGATCCTGGGTATTGATATTGGGAAGGACTCGGGTCTCCTTTTCAGTGGACATTTCGCCTTGCTTTCTACTGTCCAGATCACCTGGTCCCCAGAACCCTTCACAAGTGAGTGCATCTTGTGTCTGTAATTGGCTGGCTGGCAGAGACAGCCACACTGGAGAGGCCCTCTGGGGGATCGTGGCTTGGACCACCAATCCCTGTCACAACAGGGACCTCAAGACACGGGGAAGTCAGGTGTTCCATCCAAAAGTGCTACCTCCAAAGCTGCCAGCCCAGGCTGTCAATCGTGGCTCTGGGCGGGAAGGACCTAGCCTCTTCCCACCTCCCACCCAGGCAGGGGGAGGCTTTTATGTGGCAACTTCCCGATTTTACATTTTAATTTTCCAAAAGGAAATAAATTCTCACCAGCCTTAGCTGTAATTGACTTTGGAGCTGTGACTTTATCATGCAAATGGTTATTTGTGGACTTGTAGCAACCTGTGTCATGGAGTGAAATTACATACTTAGAGACTTCCGAAGCCGTGGATTATGGTCCCAACAAATCCTAATGATTCTCCGGGTGCCATTAGGGGCTAACGTGAAAATGCATATTTAGAGGATGATTAAAAAGCAAGTGAGCGTGCACGATGGAATTCCTTGTTGAAAGTGGTGATCACGCTCATGGTGAGACTGTTTTCTCAAGTTAGGAATCTCACCCCACCCTCTGCCCCCAGGCCCTAGTCCTGTGGAGCCCAGGAGGCACCAAAAGATCATAAACAATCACAGATGCCACAGAAACACGGGAAACAGCTGTGCAGGCCCTGTGCAGGTGGAGCATGCTGGCCACTCAGAGGAGGCCACCAGAGACTCCTGGACTGTCCACTCCAGAACCCCAGGCCCACCTTCTGCACCCTGCCCTGACCCTCACTGCATCCCTAGCAAGGATTCAGTGTGACGTCACTTTGACAATAAGGAAGGGGTCTCCCAGCCAGCCAGCTAGGGCCAATTCAAGGGTAGCAGCTTGACCTTGGGTCAAGAGATTCTGGTTGCCACTTACTGGCTCAGTGCCTTTGGTCACTGAGACTTATACACGTGTGACTCATGTACAGTAATGTCCAGTGCCACTCTGTCTGTAGAGAGGTCTGCAGGTAGGGGTCCTAGGGATGAGGTTCACACTCCTGCTTCTGCCTCCATCCTGGTGTGAAGAACAGGGAGGGGCTTCCTAGTTTGGCTCCAGGTTTCACGTCCTTCTGACCTCAGCACTTCCTTCCTTGCTAGGACAAAAATCTGGACAGCTGCAACTTAGAGGGGAGAGATCTGTTCTGACTCATGGTTTAGAGGACTCATTCCCTAGCTGGCCAGGCCCAAGGCAGGAATGCTGCTTGCGTCAAGGCAGTCAATAGGCAGAGAATGAAGACAGGGGCCAGGGAGGGAAGCATCCCCTTCCAGGTCATGCTCTGGGTGACACAAGCTGGCTCACTCACCCATTCTCACTTGGTACACCTGTGAACATACTCAGTGCCTTGTGTGCTCAGAGCTCTGGGTTCGAACTTGCAGAAAGAAAGAGGTGAAGGAAGGAAGGAAGGAAGGAAGGAAGGAAGGAAGGAAGGAAGGAAGGAAGGAAGGAAGGAAGGCAGGCAGGCAGGCAGGCAGGAAGGCAGGCAGGAAGGAAGGGAAAAAGAGGGAAAGGTGGGAGGGAGCTGGTGCCCACCCCTGAGCCTCCTGCTGTGGAGGCAGGGAAGGGCTGGGAGGAGGCCCTGCGTGTGGACTGCCTCCTGCAGGGCATGAATTTCCGGAGGGCTTCTCAGTGCAGCCCTCTGCTTTGTGACTTGCCTCCCCCTGGAATCCCCAGCAGGTCAGTGCGGTGTCTGGGACCCTAGGGTGGACCCCAAGGCCTAAGGTAAAGCACCCAGGTGCTTCCCATCGTTTGCTACAATAAGCAACACTGTGATGAATGCCTCCATGCAGAAGCCTGGTGATTCCCTGAACAGCACCGTCCCTTCTCCCCTCCAGAAGGGAGAGAGTGTTCGCAAAGGTGTGGAAAGTCCACAAAGGGTGTAGGATACGGAACAGCAGCTGGACAGGCGGCTGCCTGCCCAGACAGAAGGAAAAGCAGGACAAAGAGCAGAGGCCCGGAAGCCCCAGGGAAAAGGAGAGCTGCTCTGTGGCTCTTCATGGACATCAGCCGGTGCAGCACCAGGGCAGAACGCAGCGGAGCATGAGCGCCAGGGCGCGTAGGCAAGGGTGGGGAAGGCCCCAGAGGCAGGCAGTGGGCCTGGCCTTGTGGGGGGTTCGCCCTTGGACAGGACCCAGGGCTGGCGTCCTGCAGAAGGCACAGCGAGGGGGACCTGTGGGGGAGGAGGGCCGTCGCCTGCCCATGCTTCCCAAGGAAAACATCTCAGTGCCTCTGTTCTTCAGATGAGAAGACAGAGGGATGGACAGGTGTTTCGATTTTTTTTTTTTTTTAACCTTTGGCTTTGGTTTTGTTTCCTTTAAACTCTGCACAGGGCGCTGATGGGTGGTGGAGCCGGGCCCTGAACCTCGGTCAGCAGCTCCTAACCCAGCAGTCACCCTGGGCCGTCGCACCTCCAGGGCTGGCAGCTCCTGGCCTCCTGTGGCCGCAGCCCTCTAATCTGCTTGGTGACTTTCCCTCTGTCCTCTCTCTGCCACTGCTCCCCCCAGTAGGGGAAAAAAGAAACCACGAGGCCACACTGCAACCTGAAGAGGAGCCCCGCGAAGCCCTAAATCCCCTCCAATTGTATTTTCTTTCTATCCCTTGGAAAATAAAAATTGCTGAGCACTGGCTATTTTCCCTGAAACCATGTAGAAGAAATCTTCCCCTGCGCTCTGACCCTGGGAGTCAGCTTTCTGCCCAAAGCACATTTTCACAGCCAAGTTATTTCTGATTCTTTAAAAGCAAAAGCAGAAGCAAAGAAAAAAAAATGTCTGGGAGGTACAGGATCTGTTGTAATGCAATGTCTCAGCAAAATATCCCCGGCCTCTGGGCCAGCCCTGGCTCCTGTCCTGCCTGCGTGCTGTGGGGAGTCAGGCGACGTCGAGGGCAGGGCCCGGCAAGGTGGGGACTCGGGCTGCGGGCAGGGGACCCCAGCGCTGTAATCATTCCCTGGGCAGACAGGGAGGTGGGGGTGGTGTGAGTTGAGAGAAGAGGCAGTGACAGCTGCACAGCTGACTTTGAACCCGGAAGGGCCCCTCATTGTGTGTGTGTCATTTTCAGAGCCATCATGACAGTGCCTTAGGTGTTTGTGTGCGTGTGTGTGTGTGTGTGTGTGTGTGTGTGTGTTCAGGCTCACATGTAGTGAGCCTGCCCTTTCCAGGCCACGTTTGTGAGGGCTCTCTCTGGGCACTGAAGGTCAGGGTGAGGCTGTTGGTCATGCTCCTCTGGGGTCCCCTGCACCAAGCCCCCTCCTGGAGCAAACGCAGCAGGTGCTCCATGCAGCCTCTGTGCCAGCGTCTGCCCGTGTGCCGGGCTCAGCCCGGCGAGTCTGTGCCTCTTGGGGGGCTGATGCACAGCACATCTGCTCCCCGAGGACAGGGACCTGCGCTGGCTTTGGGCAGTCCCATCTCAGCACTTCCCTGAGCTGTTGTGTGCAGTTGTGAGTGTTCCAGGACGAGGCAAGGGTGTGTGCAGTGTGTGGGGTCACGTTTGATCCCTAAACTTCGGGTGTGGGTGCGTTTGCAGGTGGGCGCGAGTGCACAGGCTTGTTTGCGAAGAAGATGCAGGAAAAGATGAGTGCGCAGACGGCCCAGGGGTGGGGGACTGGCAGCAGAGACACCAGGGAAATAGTAAGGAAGACCTTCATGAGCGTGCCAGGCTCCTCACTGGCCGGAATGGCCTGGGGCAGATCCTCACTGTAGAGCCTGTCATCTAGGAATGCACTGCATAGTTAAGAAGGA
>PVKA01023878.1:0-35006 GCA_004027165.1 Ctenomys sociabilis
TTTTTTTTTTTTTTTTTTTTTTTTTTTTTTTTTTTTTTTTTTTTTTTTTTTTTTTTTTTTTTTTTTTTGTCTTTTTGAGGCAGGGTCTCACTATGCAGCTCAGGCTGGCCTTAAGCTCACTTTGTAGCTCAGGCTGGTCTCGAACTCACAACAATCCTCCTGCCTCAGCCTCCCAAGTGCTGGGATTACAGGCCTGTGCCACCACACCCGGCTTCATTAATTCCTCTTATTTTCCATCTATTCATATAATAATATGCATCACAACTTTTGATTTTTCTGCTTTTCACCATAATTTGATTTAAAAATGCCAGAGAGAAAATAGACAAATGTGGAATCTTTCTTCATAGATATGTATGATGTTAGTTGCATGGCTATCTGAAAGAAAAAGAACACAATTCATAAGACAGAAAACAATTGCTTCATGGGTAGGTATGTGTGTACATAGTGACATTATTCTATGCATAATTTATAGAATAAATTAATTAGTGGCACATACACACACTATATAATATTAACATGTGTTAGAAGATTCATAATTATGATTTAGAGATAAGGAAATGGACATTAATCAGATCGTGATCATTTAAATATTATCATATAGTGTATATTTCTTCGGAGGCTTGTTTTTGTACCAAAAATCAAACTCACCACCTCACTCTTACCAGGAAAGCACTATCTCACTGAGCTTTCTCCTCTGGTAACTTATAGAAGAAATGAGGATTTAGAAGCCACATAAACTTCGTTACTAGGGAACATCAGATCCACATGATTGCGTGTGACCATGGAATATAGTCAGCATTAGGGCAAGCAATATGGATTTCATTAAGTAAACATAATGCTGTGAGAAAAACAAGACTCAAAGAGATATTTAGCAAAAATATTTATTGATGCATTTCGTCCACCTTAATAAAAAATTATGTTAAATCAGCATAGCAGCAAGCCAACATGGCATCCACCACAGTTGCTCTGCCTTCCCCCTCCTTGGTCAAATTAAAACTTCTTTCTTCATTTTTACAATATCCTGTTTTCTTGTTCCTGTCTCCTGCCCAATCACTATCTGCCACGTCATGCAGACTCCCCCCCCTGCCCCACTTCCATCCTAGCCTTTGTTTCCCAGGCCAGACCCTTGGAAGCTCCCTGTGTGTCCTTTCCTGTGGTCTTCCTTGTGCCCACAATAAAGTCCTCTTTTATCTTTCTTGTCTCTTTACTGCACCAAAAAAGCCAAACATTTATGTTTACTAAACATGTACGTCTAATATGTAGCCAAGAATGTGTTTTGTAATTTGCAGTCTTAATAGCTGCTATATTGGAAATAACATAATTAGTGATAAAGTTCATAAAAACAAAGAAACAAATCATTGATTTTTTTGCCCTGTGATAAGGTACTATAAACAAAGAAGATAACACCTGAATGTTAATTAGAATTACTTGTAACATTTAATGAAATTGGTATTAGCCTTACAGTCATATTACATAGGATTTCTTGGCAAAGGCCAAGAATTAGTGCTTTTTTATTACCAGCTGTTTCCTTTTACGAGCACCACATACTCATGTTTGACATTCTACTTTTCTAGAGTGTGTATTTTTTGTAGAACTTATGTATATCTTGCAAGGATGCATGTTAATTTTGTGTACCATTTGCTGCTCTTTCATCTAATGTCTATGAAAAATAGAATTAGGTCTATAGGAAGAAAAAAGAAAAAAACTTGAGAAGGGGTAGAGGCTTCAAAGTGTGAAAATATTTCTCTGACTGTACTTGATCTAGAAGTAAGGGAAGGAGCTCGTGGTTACATTCTCAGAAGTGAAGATGTTGAGAGACAATGGATTAGCAGCTGACTGTGCAGTGTGGAGAGCCAGGCACAGTTGAGCAGAAGGCTGAGAACACCGTGGGACCAGAGCAAATTCACTCCAGGGTGTATGGAAGGCCAGAGACAGGCCGAGGAAAGGAGATGACCTCCAGGTCAGTTTCAGGTAAGCAGGTGTTGGCCTTGGGGTCGTCCTGTTACCTACTGCACAGATAGGTATGAAAATCTCTCCCTCTTCTTGGTCTCAGAAGAACTCTGAGACCTCACACTGTCAGCCCTGTCATGTACTACCCCAACCCCTTTTACTGTGTAAAAATAGAGAGGCAGGTCCTTGCTGGATTGTAGCTGCCTGTCCATCAGAGCGCTCCTTTCTCACCGGGTCCTAGGTTTCCTATTTCTGTGTGTCTTGTTATTTCTTAATCTTCTATCCCTCCCCTCACACCTCCTTGGCCACTGGTATGCAACTATCCAGCAGTTTCTTGATTTGTGTCTTTGAACAGTAGAATCACTAAGTTGTGGCCAGATAAGGTAGACAGACATCCCATGAAGCTTGTAATTGTTTTCCTGAATTATATTTACTTGTTTATAGACATCAAATTCAATCTCTTGAGAATAACTCTATTTTTCAAAAGTCATTCCATTTACATAATATTGTCTATATTTTTTCTCTTGTACTAAAGAAAATAATGACAATGATTCTAACTTCAGATTGTATATTCCAAACCCGAGCAGCAAAACTTAAAAAAGATCCCAAATCTGAAATTTTTTGAAAAAGTATCAGATTTCATACTTAAGATTATTGGAGAGATGCTTTAAGCTTAGAGACTATGTAAACATTACAAATTTTTTAAAAACTAATTTCTAGAATCAATCTTGGACAAAGAAGGGCCAGTGAGGTCGCTCAGTGGACAAGCATCTGTTTTGATAAGTGCGGGGACCAAGGTTTGATACCAGGTCTCACATTCTGTGCCGGCCCCACACCTGGAATTACTGAGCCTGCCATCAAGTAAAGGTGTGGTGGGGCATGCCTATAATCCTGTGCTGGGGAGGCTGAAAGCAGCAGGATCAGTATGAGTCTGAGCTGCCTACTGAGACCCTGTATCACTCACATAAATGGAAAAAAAATCTTGGACAAGGGATACTTAGACTGTAAACTTGGAGGTTTTATTTTTTTGCAGAAGTGGGGATTGAACTCAGGCCCTCGCACTTGCCAGGGAAGCATTTATTGGAACTGAACCATCTCCCCAGACCCATATTTTGTGTTCTTAAAATAAATAGTTTTACCTGACATCTCATGAAACTTAATATTCCTCTTATTTTATTGTTTTAAAGTATTTTAATATGAAGCAAATATATTCACAATTACTTGAACAGATCTGTCTCATAATGTTACCCTTTGAATAATAAAAATTCAGTAAAAGCTTATAAATATGAAATACTGAGATGCTAATTTAAATAATGAAGTTTTGCATAAGCTCACTATATAACATTATGTATATTATATATTCATATTTTGTGTTTATTACTCATGTGTCTATTATACATTGGGTATTTCTTTTCTACTAAAGTTTAAATGGCTCTGATATGCAGGATAATCATATAGATAGATAGCCATGCTTAAATGTACAAGCAATGACACTAAAGTTGTGTAAATATGCATATATTTGCTCATATATGTAATGTATTGTTCTATTTCATAAGATACAAAACTGGTTAATGACTTAATAAATTAATGTACATGAGATCTGAAAGGGAAAGAGGTTGAACATATGAAGTAACATTTTGATTATGAAAAGTGTGCACATACTAATCTTGTTACATATAATGTAATTGTGCAGCCTACATTTTTAAGTCTGTTTTAGCAACTGATGTCACTCCTCAGGAGAAGCAGAATGGCTAGAGGACTGCGAACCAGTCCAACGTGATGCACCAGATGGATTGCTTCAGTTCCAATAGCCATCAATTTGAACAGTTTATTTCATTAAATTGTAACTAAATTGTCAATTTGTTCATTTCATTTGTACACTTATAAATCTATGTCTTCTAAAATGTAGAAAAATTGCAAAGCAAGGTCTAATTACCATTTTGACCGAAATTGAACATGTTAGTTTGTAATTGGCAAAATAGTTTTTTCACTATCGTATGACAGAGCTTTACATGACTGATTCCAAATTATGTCATTTGGAAGCTGATGAAAAATAACCCAAGTGTCAAAAAGTAAAATGTAATAAAGTCAAAATATATAAATGAGCAAATATTGAACATGTAGGGACAAGGTTTCAGAAGGATATTATAATATGCTTGAATTCAAATATTGATGATTATTATAAAAACAATAAAAGGAAAAAATATATACTATATCTGGTGTGCAGCATATTTTTATTTACCTATGTTTTTCTTTTCAAATAACAAGCTAAGGCAAAAATTGTCACTCAGAACTAACTAGGGGCCAATGGCACTTTCTTTCCATCCCACAATGCATTGGTTTATTTCTCACTCCTTTGAAATAAGGGCCCATTCCCTGAATTTGGCTCACAACTTAAAGCTGCCAGGATAAACTAGAATTCAGGTTTTAGCAAAATCGGCATTGCGCTTGAACATTAGCCACTAGCTGCAAATTCACGCCAGCAACACCAGCTGGACTTTAAAGGACTCCATGCTCATTTCATTCCTGCTCTTTGATTTATCCAAAGTGAGGGGGAGAGAATAAACAAGAAGGAAATGAGGGATCATGTATCTTTACGCCTTTTGGAATAAATAATTCTTTTCATTCAATAATTACTTTAAATACAATATTTTAGGTCTTTATGAAAGAAACATCAGAAAATATCCCGATAGGCCACATGCTGCCTGCATGTTTGTGTGTATATGTAGATACACATACATATGTATGTATAGATGCATATGTGCCTGCATGCTTGAATATAGACATATATCATTAACTTAACAAGTGTGTATATTGTATCAGCTACGTAAATTACAGTTACTCTTGAATATATACAAGATCACATAGTCTAACTATGTGTACATATGACAACTATCAACTTTATTTACTATTGTAATACACTAAAGGAAAAAAAATCACTGAAAAATCAGTTGCATTTTTAACTTCATTTATCCATAGCTGGCATAGTGGTTGATCAACTATGTCAACTTGAGAAGTTTAGAAACAGAACTAAAATGGCTCAGCAATTCCACACTCTATGTTGTACAGGAACTCCACAGGGTAACTCATCACTTAAAGTATATAAAAGGAAATTGAAGAAGATTGGAGCATTCCACTTCTTCAGAGGAGCTCTGGTCTTTACCAACAGCTTGGATGCCAATCTGCTAGCTTCTAGTAAAGACTCTTTGGCTTCTGCCTTGGATCCTTCAACCTTCCAAGTGTAGACTCACGAGTCTTCCAACCCAGACCTGTTGGCCTCCTCATATGTATTTGCATGGATCACTGCAGTGAGCTCCAGACCTAGGACTGAATCCTTCAGTGTCCCATGTGTAGATGCCCTCTGCACACTTCCTCATCTGACTCTGTGTCTGACTGTTTTAAGCCAACCTTATAGCTGTTCCTTTAGTAAAACCCTGACTGATACAAAAAGAATGCATTTTCATCAAGAATGTGCTTCATTTACTCAAATGGTCAGTAGTAATGACTTATGGCGATTAAGACTGATTTATTGCACATAGTATAGAAGTTAATATAAAAATAAATATCTTAGGATACAAATAGGCAAAATATATTACAATATTTTTGCCATTGTTGAACTTGCTGAAAGTGTTACAGAAGTTTAAATTGAAGTACCATTGGTATTTCCACTGTTGACAGACTGACAGGAAAGATACCTTGCTTTCAGACCTGTCTCTTAACCTACGTTAAAGCATGTTGAGAGAGAATTTTGTTAACTGTTACATTGGCTCATGCTAACAAAGATAATTAGCCTAAGATAAATTGTAAGTCATGGAGTGTAGACACAATCCTGTCTACTTAATTATTTGACTACAGCTCTGGGACTTCTGAGGGCCATTAGCCTTTAGGTAGTCATAGATATTTGTTGTTCTTCAGGTAATTTTATTAAAAACTGCATGTCCTTTTGTAAATACAAGCAGACTTTATAGAATTGGAAGTTCACTGAAATTCTGGAATAACCTATGGTCCTTTTCTTTTCAATTTTCCTTTTAGTCTGTAATGTTTGACTTTATAATTCCAATGATGTAGCATAATGTGCCATAAATGCACTTTTAGAGGCAATATGTTGTCTTAAAAAGCAGAAAATATGGAAATTCTAGAAGATATCTGCAATGTTTTTAACAAAATTTTGAGTTGAATAAATTTTGAAGTCATTAAAAATAAAGTGAGGAAAGTTCTTTCTCTCAAATGATTTATTATTATGGAGCATCTGGCATTTGAAATACAGATATTAAAATAAAATTCATGAAATTTTGTAATGTTCACCATGTTCAATTGATTTTTAAGCAGGCTTTTCAATTAGCTGTTATTGTTTTCCTTTCCAAATACACCTTTTACATAACCTGAACTTTCGTAGTCCATTAAAAATACGCAAATAAGGAAATGGTATTATACATTTTAAAGAAAATTAAAAGTAACTTCACAGTACAGGGAAATCAGTTAGCAAAAATTCAAAATTGCATTATATTCCCACTAGGAAAGTATAATAAGCATCATATCTGATTAGATTAATCATTTGATGAAGCCTCTTCACCTGTTGTTTAGGGAAGCAGCTGTGTGGCTGTCACCTAACTTCAACTTTTGAAAACAAAATGTATAATTAGTGGCCAGTAAGCAGGTAAAGTCATTGTGTGAAGCTGACTGTCTTTTCTCTTTCCCTTGAGTTTCAAGGGAACTCTTCACTAACAGCAACACTAGAAACAATGCTATAGTTTGAAGGCCAAGAAAGACTGTGTCCACTCATAACTTATGAGTGCAATTTCTTCAGAGTTCTTAATTACAGGTCACTTAGGTGGGGAGACAGATGGCAGGAGGAGAAAGTGGATAACAATGCCCAAAGACAGGTGGCAGCGATGCTGAGGGAGTGTTTTGCTGACATTATGTCAGTCTTCACTTCCTGACATTAGGTTCCCAGGGCAGGCTCCAGAGTCAGGCCAGTGCTGATCTCAAATCATTTGCGAATTGATTACTTAAGTGAAACAATCAATTTTGTTTATATCACCTTGAAAGAACAAGCTAATTATTTGTCTTGCATGTAAAAGAATATTCTTGTTTACTTTTACAAAGGCATGCACTTAGGAAGAGACAAATCACATATGTAGTTATCCACAACCTTTTTGGAATAATAGTTTGTACAAGGCAAAATGTTTTCAAACACAATATATGATGACATATTTTTTAAAAAATCATACAGAAAAATATGTCACCATCTCTTTTAAACCCAGGCCCTCTGGCATGACTGTTGAAAGCGGCTGAAGCTGGAAACTGGTCATCTGTGAGAAGGCAGAATGAGGCTACCTCAGTCTTGAGAGAAGCTTCCTGCCTGAACATTGTTGGCTCTTTGTCACAAGGCAACCTTGTGTCTTCTAACGTTGAAAAGGTATAAATAAATGCCACCTCTCCTATTTCGTATTTATTTCAGTAAAATGTTTACTTTAAGTGAGGATTGAAATGCTTAGAATGAACTACTCTTTTGAAAGATTTGGAAACTGTGTCACTTTTCCGAATTTTACTAGAATAGCACTCAAGTGGTTCAGTACAAAAATAATTTAAATGTAAAAATTTGTGGAAGAGAATAATACTGCAGGGTATGCATTGTGTTTCAGAAATAAAGGAAATGCAGATCTTTGTCTCTCCCTTTATTTTTTTTTTAATTTTTGTTTTATTGAAGTACAAATATCAATGAGATAGTTTTAAGATACCTTGACAAGATGGATTTGATAAATTAATACATTGCAAACTGTTTTCATAATGTTTTCGTATCATAGAAGGTACACACATGATATTATACTTACAGACATTATTATAGCAGATGTCTCTTATCAGTAAGTAGAGTGTAGCTCTTTGCGTATCTTATTTTTATACCTGAATTATATCAAAGATTCAATAATTAATACTTTCTACGTTAATATTTTCCTAATTGTCCATAGTACTAGAAGCCGACATAATATCCTGTCCAACCACCATTAGTGCAAATCTTGCCTCTCATAGAATTATGTAGAAGCACAGTGTTATCTATCCCAACTGTACTGTCCATACCACACATCATGATTCTTTCTTTCTATACCCCTTCCTTTGTCTACACCTTTCAAAGATGGGCACTCCATTGTCATTCCACTAACCTAGGTGCTTGAACTCGACAACACAGTCCTACACAGTCCAGCATTCCACAACAATAGTGAGTTATCCGAAGAAGTTGTCGACCATAGCCATTTACAGCTCAAATTAATATTATGGCCCTGCGACGTACACTTCATTTTTATACTTTTCTGCTGGATGGTTAAGACCTAGATAGAGCAAGACCTATATACCAACACATGTACTTTATGTTTCTTATGAGGTCAGTGAAGTCCCCTCAGGGTTTATCTTGTAGTCCTGTACCTTATTCTGTAGATCCTTTATCTGTGGCATCCATGTGGATGCATCACAGCCAATGCTTAACCAGTTTGCTCTCTGTGAGAGCCTGAGAGAAAGTTTTCTCTCCATGTGACTGTCCCCAGGCACACTAGACAACTTCAATCTCTTTCTTCTGTGGCTCCATAATCTCTTTGTTTCGAAAATTTGGAGCTCAACTGAGTTTCATGATGTTGCAGTACAGGTTCTCCTATGTCCTGAGTATTTGCTGACCTTCAAAGGCAAGGGCCAAAATGTTGGCTGGCCTTGTGGCTCTTCTATTTCTCCAACTTTGATCTGTGAACTTAGGTTGTTAACCATCCAGAAGAAAAGCTTATTAGTATCCTGCAGCATATGCCATTCACTTTGTCTTATCAGACTCAATTGATTTTACTTGTTGTATGTTTCCATTTGTACTTCTGCTTTTCGCTTCTTATACTAGGGAGACTATATGATATTGTCTCTGCCTACATATTGATATATGTAGGGAGAGACAATATCCTATATTGATAGTTTTGTGAAAGAATTATCAAAATATTTGGATACTATAATTATAAAGTTGGTATAATTTGACACACAGATCTAAGACAATTAGATGAACAAATAAATATCTTAATATACAAGAACATGTTTGTAGGCTTCATTTTGTAGCCTACAAATGTATTAAGTTTTTTTTAGAGCAGTCAATGACATTCATTTGTTTAATTTAAAGATTGATACTCATTTAAGGAAAACATAGGATAAAGAATGAAGAAAATATTTTCCTTTGCTTCCCAAAAAGAAATACAGCATTGCCTATCGCTGTTAATTTATTAATAACTCTTCTATGTACTTAATGGGCTAAGGCTGACCATTAAAATGATAAGCAATCATTATGCTATATTTCGGTTCATTAATAAAACAAATCATTTCAGTATTTTAAGATTCAAATTAAAGACAATGCAGATTTCATTAGATATACTAGAAATATGGCTAACTTTGAATAGTTCATATCTTTATTATTTTGGAAAAGTTCAAAAAGCTAATATAGATGTATACAGTGTTAATTTTGCATGTGTGACTTAGTGCTTATATTTTAACATATAAAACTAACAAATTAAAAGCATCCATTAATATAAACACAGAACCTTTGAAGAGGAGTCACTAATGCTGAAGTCTCTCAATATTGAAAATAAAAAGAATGTTAAATATATGTTCTTGTTAATTTTTATATGAGTGAAAGTTGAAATATTTTATAGAAATAGCAGCGTCAAAGGTCTTAGTCTGACTGACAGGCTTCCAGGTTGGCTGCATAAGAAGCTGTGTTCTTTAAATAGTGACTCTGCTCAGGTAGTTGATAAATATTTTAAATATTTCTGCTGAATTTGTCTAATGTTTGCCATGAAACATTAAATGCATTGTTTTTATCTGTATTACAATGAATTTCACTTTCTGGTTTCTGTCTGCTAGTATGAGGAGTTGGTTCCCCCATTTTTCCAGTAACAAATTTTATTTTGTGATCAAACAACAGCTCACATTTCTTTAGTACACAGAATGAATTTATACTTAAGTTTAGTATATTTCATAAAGCCTATTCAAGATTATGTGACAAAAGTCACTATGAATGAAAACAAGCATTTTGATTTTTTTTTTTTTTTCTCTTTTCAGACTGAGCTGTACCGTACGGTTGAGACTGGCCTTGAAATCACTTCATAGTCCAGGCTGGCCTGCAACTCAAGGCGAAATTCCTGCCTCCAGGCTGGGATCACAGGCCCAAGAGAGTATTTTGAAATGTAGAAAAGCACTCTGTCACATCAGTAGGGTAAGACCATTACCAACAGTCAGGAGAGAAACCTTTGAAGGACAAAGCCAGGTCTATCTTCACCATCTAGCCAGAGATAGGTGGAGATATTGCCACCTTCCGTGCCCACTCACAGCAGCCTCAGCCACTGCTTCCAAGCACCTCTAGGCAGCAAGCTTTTCCTCCCTCCTTGAAATTTCCTCACCTCCTGCTGATTTTTCTGAGTTTGTCCTCCTACAACAGCTCTGTTACACAGAACTTCCTCACGTGGTCTCTCTCACCTGCACACATTTAACAGAAATCCTAGTTTTCAGATGAAGTCTTTGTACCAACCAAGAAAAGATCCATTGTTCCCGATGATGTCCTTTAGTAAAAATAATTCTTATCCCCAAACCTGAGTGAATAGTGTACTTCCAAACCACTGCCTGTAGAAAATCAATTTAATAAAACCCATAGCAATCCTCCTCATTTCTAAAAATTATAAATAATATTCCTAACTGGAATATTGTTTGGTATGTATGTATTTATTTCTTTATATTTTTAAGAATGCATTTAGTACAAGTATACAGAGTCTTACTACACAGATCAGACTCCTAGTGATCCTCCTGTTTTCAGCTTCCCAAGCACTGGGTTTACAGGTGCATGCCACCACACTCAGTCACAGAGTATTGTTATTTTAACATATATATTAAACTTTTGCTGAAGTCTCAAATGAGAAGAAAAATCTGTATTGGAATCTGGAAGAAAGCAAATCTGTTAAAAAGTAAAAAGGTTCATGGCTGAATTACCTTGTATTCTTAGAAACATAAGACTTGTAAATGATAAATTTAAATTATTCAGCTAAGGAAATTTCTAAGCAAGCTGTAAAAAGTACAGTAAAATATGAAGAAGATATACAATGTCTAAACTAATATACAAAAAGAGCTGTATATAAAATTCAACTGAAATTGGATTAAAGGCTGATGAAACAAAACTAGGAAGTACAAAATGATTGGCAACAACATATGAAGAAATGATTTGGGCAATATAGTGTAGCCTACAAAGAAAAATATAGGAATTTTTTATGTCTTTAAATTAAATTATCCTTAACTGTTGATGGAGTGCTCTCAGTTACAGAAGTCAAAGCACTCATGATATTTCAAACTGGGGCATTTCATAGCTAGCAGTTTACTACACTCTTGCATGCTCTTTCAAGCTATAGTTTTGGCCTTCATTTTGTCTGCTTTGTGTTAAACTCTGAGGCATTTGCACACTTGGTGATCAGTGTTTCATGTATATATAACTTATATTTTAGTTATTTCTTAATATTTAAAATATGATGCAGAAATAAGGTATCGTGCGTATTTAACTGCTAATTTTCTAAATGATGATGCTTGGAAAAATTTACTGTGAAATTTTTTAAGTGTTATGAACTTTGAATGCCTGAACTGGGGCTAATAATATACAAAAGCTAATCTTTTACTCCATTTTCCAGTGAAATTTTTATCTGTAGATATTTCTCTTTCTTTTTGTGTTTCAAAGAGTAATTGTGCTTAAATTCAGTATGATATATTGAATATCAGGTAGCACATGTTGGTCATAAATCTAATCTTGGGCCAGCGAGGGAAGCTACTGATTAACGCAAATTAATTATTTTTACACCTATTGACTTATTTATTGACATGAATGCTACTTGAAAGAAACTTGATTTTTTCTGAGCAGTAAAAGGAAATCCATCTTGCACTTTTGAGCCAACAAATCAAACAAATGTATATATTTATTGAAATAAAATCAGTTGCCTTGATTTGTCCCTAAAGTTATGGATGTGCACCCTGGAAAATTTGAAGGAGACAGTTTTCTATTCATACATGAACATATTTGTAGTTTGACTCCAAGCAATGACTTGTTTCAGTGAGTTCCTGGAATCCTGCACATTGCTAGATAAAGATTCTGACAAATTGGAATGTGAAAAATACCTTACAGTTCAACACTTTCACATTCATTAAATTTCCGTGTTTGAGTGTAATTGTCAGCCACAACTATAAACAGACTTGTCTTTATATAATGCTTTCTACAGTTCTAAAAATAGTACAGCTGTAGTTTCTCTGTACATGAGAAGACATCTACAGTCTTCTTTTAAGATCAGTGTGAAGGTTAATATTATCTGAACTTTACTGTAATTCCTTCTAAAGACACATAACAAGGAACCATTAAAATGTGCTGTGGGAAAATTGACCCAAACAATTCATATGCATAATGCATAAAACTGAAGCAAGAGTGTTTCAATTTCCCAGATATGAACTGATACTGAGATAAGTTCCAGCACCATAATGCACTTGGGTGGTTAGTAAGTAGTGTGCCCATATGATCTATCATCCAAAACTCTACACTCTAGAGTGCATGGGCACATTATTTATTGTGAAGAAAAATAGTCAGAACTACAATGTCTTAGAGAAACTAAAATGTTAGATACCCAATTTGCCATATCATGAATTCTGTCCTAAGCAAAAAAATATGACAAGCTTTGTGTTTTACTAAGTAGAGGAACAAGATGTTGAAAAACATATATCTAAGACCTTGAAATTTAGGTCAATTATTTTGTATATTATCTTCTACAGATAAAGCTGTGAGAGCTATTAACTATAGACAAAGAATACTTTCTTTTACTCAATTTATTCATTGGCACAGTAGAAAACTTTGCATGTTACTATTTCTTACATATGTATGCCAGAAACATATATATATTAGAAAACATACATATTTCTACAAATGCAAAAATACATAAGAAATTTGCTCATTTCAAATTACTTGACTAACAAGTAAAACCCCCGACTTCAATCCTTAGCTCTATGAACATTTGCCTACATGATAAATTGTTTTATAAATATTTTGTTATAATATATTAGTATTTAGCATATTTGGTTACAAACTTTATGTTGATAAAATATTAATAAATAATACAAAATAATAGTAGATAGCAATTTGTTAACCTTGGCTTTGTTAATTATATCATTCTTTATATTTAAGTAATATTTTCAACAGATTTTCCAAACATGTAGGCATTTGAGTACACATCAAAGTATCATTGTATATAAACTTATATTTTCCTTGTATTATGCACTGCCAAAATCTTTAAAAGTTTACCACCCACAACTTTGGTTATACTTTGATATTTTGTTAAACAAAGGTATCACTGAATTTTGAGGTCAACAGGCTTAATCTCAACACAAATGAGATTTAATACTGCTATTACAAGGAGAAATTATAATTTTATAGAATGGCTTACTTAAAAACTGCACAATAGGTTATCATTAATTTCTTTTATTTTAAAAATATATTGTTTATATTTTTACAAGGTCAAGGGTAAATCAAACTATAATTTTATTTGTCAATTATGGTATGGACATACACACACATATTAAAGTATTCTGTATATACAGTTTTTACAGGCTACAAACATATCTATTGATATTTTATAGCCTGATATTTCCCTAGCAGTCTCAATTTACTTTTAATGTTATAACATAAATGCTCAAGTTCTAATAAGTTACTATCAAGTACAAATTAATCAACAATTCAAAGTAAAACTTATTTGCTTTGCAAACTGAATGGGTTTTTGGTATGCAGAAATTGTATGTGAAATTACTTACTGGAATTTTTTATTTTATCAACATTTTTAATAGGAAGATCAGCATTTTTTATAATTTATCCTCCAGAGATCAGCTATACTGGAGTAAAGCACTAGGTTTCCAAGAGAGTCAAGAAAATATCCAAAGTTAGTTTCTGGGAGAGGGAAGATGTCTAAAACCTAAACAACAGGTATTAATGGGTGAGCATACCTTTCATTGCAACTCATTAAGAAGTAGTTTCCACATGAAATGTTGTAGTCAGGGTTTGCAAGGAAATAGAGGACACAAAATTTATAGGATTATTTTACAATATTAAAATACAAGCTGAAATACAGAGGAGCACAGGAGATCTGTCCACACTCTAGAGACCCAGTAAACCCAGCTGAGGGTTTGGGTACCATGGCAATGTTTTGCTTGAGTCCAGCTGAACAGCTAGAACCAATGACAATATCTCATGCCAGTCTGTATGAAGTTTCTACACTGCGAAGGCCAGTGGTAGAAGTTAGAATAGACTGTGGCAGTGGGGTGAAGGATCTGTGCTAGCAGGCTGAAGTATCTGCCCTGGAAGCCATACTCAAAGTGAGGAGCACAGAACTTCATCCATATTCAGCAACAGCAAGGACCAGAGTTCCCCCACTGATGAAGGAAGTTGAGTTCATCAGGAAAACCAGTAAAGTAAGGCTTTCTAGCAACAGCGTGCATTTTCCATTCCAATTCTCCATTTGGGTGGTTGTCAACAACCCTCAGATGAGTCTTGTATCCCAATACCATGCAGAGTCAGTTAAGTTGGATATTTGACACTGACCATTGCTTAATCCACCACAAGAAGCATGGGCACTTGGAACTGTACCTGGTGGCCAAATCTTATGGGGTAGGTTACGTGGTTTTTAGGAGGAC
This sequence comes from Ctenomys sociabilis, assembly GCA_004027165.1. Lineage (NCBI taxonomy): Eukaryota > Metazoa > Chordata > Mammalia > Rodentia > Ctenomyidae > Ctenomys > Ctenomys sociabilis. The sequence goes on from PVKA01023878.1 coordinate 14,668, forward strand.
AACATTGTCTGACTACTATCTCAGAGGAGATACATTGAATGGCTCCACACAGCGCGAATACCATGGGAGGCCAGAAGTCAATGCTACCACCTTGCAAGCTCCATGAGAGAAACCTATCAATCAAAAGCATCACTCAGCAGGGATACTGGTGAGGGATGGTTGAATAAACCACTGTTCAACTTTGCATGTTACTGCGGGAGGGGGATGGTTAAAAATTAATCTAAAGCAGAGACATCTTCAACTGTCTTCGTACCACTGTATGCCCAGCATTCCAGGAAGCAGCTGGGTTAGCATATGCACAAACTGCCAGGTTCTTAGTGTCCTATTGTCATAGAATGACGTCTTTACTTGTGAAGAGTCTTGGGGAGAAAAAAGGGCTATTTCTGTTTCATGATGCCAAATGTCTTACTTTTTACCAGAGAAAATAAACACCACAACTCAAGCAGGGAACAGCCTTCCTAACTTATTGGGCCCATCTTTTCCATGAGCCTAAGGGGACATATCAATTTTTTTTTTCTTTTTCTTTTTTTGACACAGAAATTTAGAAATTTAACAGTATACAGCATTGAAGCAGGACAGTCCTATGACATTTCTCATCTTGTCACTTGTTTCCATTTATTACCTTTAAAAAAATTTATTTGAGATACAGTTAGCAGTAATTGATATGACATGCCAAGCAGTATGAATTTAGATGACCAGAATGACAGGCATTCCAAGCATGACACTACTATTACACACTGCTGTCTTTAATGCAGTTGTTTAGTTCATAGGTATCAGCATATAGTTACCCAGATTAAGGATCCTACATTTAACTGCTATCTTCAAAAACCTGCTGAGGATTCTCAGTATCATCGCCTTAACCATCTTTTGCCCCTGTCATGTTCCCTTGCTTTTCTCCTTTGTTGTTTAATCCTTAAATTCTTGCATTTCTTTTAATTATGTTATACTTTTCTATTTTTAATTCTTCATTTGAGTTCTTACACAGGGAGACTCTATGATATTTACATATGTGTTTCTGATTTATTTCACTTATGAGTATATCTTCAAGTAGCATCCACTTAAGAATACTGAAATACCATCTCACCCCAGAAAAATGGCTGTCATAAAGAAATCAACCAATAACAAGTGTTGGAGAGGCTTCAGGGACAAAGGAACCCTTCTCCACTGCTAGTGGGAATGTAGACTGGTGTAACCACTATGGAAATCAGTGTGGAGACTCCTTAAGAAACTAGGACTGGAAATCCCATTCAAGCCAGCTATACCCCTACTGGGAATTTTCCCAGAGGAACTGAAAACATTATATCATAGTGATATATGTGTACCCATAAAAGCACTGTTTGTGATAGTAAAACCTTGGAATCAACCAAGATGCCTGCCACCTGAGGAACAGACAAAACATATGTGGTATTTTTATTCAATGGAGTAATGTTCAGCTATAAAAAATGATAAAGCATTTATATTTAAGCAATGCTACTTGAATTAAACCAGACACACATGTGTAATTATTGTATAGTCTCCCTATTGAAACAACTCAAAAGAAGAAATAAAAGTAGAAAGGCATAATACAATTAAAAATAAAGCAAGAACCTATGTTTATAGCAGCACAGTTTGTGATAGACAAATTTTGGAATCAACCAAAGTGCCTGTCACCTTAGGAATGGATGAAAAAGATATGGTATTGTTATGCAGTGGAGTATTACTCAGCTATAAAAAAATGGTAAATCTAGGATTTCTTAAGTTGCAACTAAACAGGGAACAACAAGCCCTTCAAGTGTACTGAGCAAAATACTTCTTCAGGCGGTGATATAAGAATTCGTTTAGTTAATTTATGAATGAGGCAGCTAGCCAGGGAAATGGCCTGAGAGAGAGTTTGGTGATCAGACACACTGGTAAGAATTAACATAAGAACAGACAATGTGCTAAGAGTTTGGACCTAGAATGACTTTCTTCGGGCAAGAGCAAATATGACAGCCTCCCTACTGACCTCCTGAGTTTCAAGGAACTTAAAATGCAAAATAACCAGGTTTTTTTCTCTAAAATTCCAATTTCCTTTAAACCTTGGTGCCTTGCTGCACTGTGGTTAGCATTTTATTTTTTATCAGCACCATTGATACTTGAGTAATTCCTTTGCTTAAAATGTCATGGCTTTGTCAGTGCTTTCTGGACAGCAGGATAACTGGGCTCATGGATACTCAGGACTTCTAGAGAGACATTCACTAAAGAAGGAAAGAGTTGGGAGGCTTTACAGTTAATAAAGCAGGAAAAGAAAGATGCTCTGCAGAGTGAGTGAAAGCCAGTTAAAAGTAGAAAAAGTGTACTCCACAGGGCATGGGTGGAGAACGAGCAGAGTAGGCCTGAGAACAGTGGCAGCTTGGGCTGACAACACACTGAGTCATCCTATCAGCCTGGTCCCTGCTCCTGCCTAAGCAGGTGCTTTAGTCTGTTGAGGTATATGGAAGGCCCTTTAACCAATTTGATTTATGTGTGATTATATTTAGTAAAAGAAAAAATAAATACGCTAGATTTTAGATGGCACAACTATCAAAATTTAGAGACTCTCCAAGTCATTAAAAACTAACAAGCAGAAAATATGCAAATTATTTTGAAAAAAATCACAAAAGCTTTGCCACTTGAGTTCTGGGGAGATGAAAGAAGGAGAAAACGAAGTTTTCAGGTAAAAAAAGACAGGTCCAGAGCCCCATTCATGGGCCATTTTCTATGTAAGACCTTCAAACTTAAGTTTTAATGTTCCTTGCAAGCAAAAAAGCTTGAGTAACTTTTATGCCCTGAGATTTTCTTAAAAGTACACTTTAAAAATCCCCATTTCCTTTTTTTCCCATTTTTGCCTATTTTAATTTCTTTAATCCTACCTTAGCCAATACCAAAAAACAAACAAAAATTTATTTTGTATTACAGTTTTGCTACACCAACTTGTGCCAAAATAATCAAAGAAACAGGTAATTTTTCTTGTGCTTCTTGTTAGAATGTTTCCCATGAATCACATTTCAAACACTTCAGCAAATATTAGGAATCATGGATGGATTTTCTAATAATCATGTTTGGTGAGGCAGGAGGTTAAGGTGGAGACAGCAGGTGGGCACGTGGACATAGCCTGTCAGTCATAGAGATCCGGGCACCTGCACAGGGAAGCTTTCAAGCCCTGGACCTGCTAAAAATCGCAGCATATTATCTTCAGTTCTTGTATGCAAGATCAAGCAGGATTCTGATTGGACAGTTTAGACTCATGTTGAAATAGAAAATATAAAAGAGGCAGCCATTGGTCTTGTGCTGTCTGTAGAGTGCACCTCCTTCCTTGCACTTTCCAGGGAAGCATTTATTCTACTGAGCCATCTCCCTGGCCCCTCTGCTTTGAATAAGTGTAAAATTTTGCTACCTCACTTCCTGCTTAGTTCTTTGTTGAGAATGACAAGAATGTAGGAATGATCTCTAGGAGAAGCTCACAAGAAATTCAGAAACAGAAATCTGAAGAGTTCAGCAAATAACAAGTATTTTTACCATTCATTTTATATAATATTGTATACTAACAAATATGACTGAATACAGTATATTAGTCCAGTGGGATATCTTCTATATAAATATACAGTAGTCATTTAGTGATGAATATTCAATAGTTTTATTCTCAGAGTTCTGTTGCTTTCATCAATTCTACAAAAATCATTATTTTTTTTTCTATAGGAGAGATACTGATACCATGGGTAGAGTTACTAGCTCATTTTTAGAAACGTATTTAATACAGGGTCTATAGGATCTCACTATACAGATGGAACTCGAAGTGAATCTCGAGGCTGTTTTCAGCCTCCCAAGTCTGGGATTACAGGTGAGTCACAGTCTCAGAGTGCCCTGGAGACAAGGCCAGCATGGAATCCTGAGTTTCAAAGCCTGGTTCCTGCTCCTCCCTAAGCAGATGCTTTAGTCTGTTGAGCTATCTGGAAGGCCCTTTAGCCAATTTGATTTATGTGTGATTATATTTAGTCAAAGGAAAAATAAATACAGTAGATTTTAAATGGCACAACTATCTAAATTTGAAGACTCTCCAAGTCATAAAAAACTAACAAGCAGAAAATATGCAAATTATCTTGAAAAAAATCACAAAAACTTTATTTCCTACAGCAGTGCTTACAAATTATACTAAGAGCAAGAAGATCAATCTTAAACAGAGATTTAACTTTTATTTTCATATCAATGCTTTAAAATGTTTGTTTTTAAACTCCTTAAATAATCTTTTAATTAAAAGCAACTAAGTTATACACACAATTTCCCATGTATACATTTTCTCCTCCACAATCTTTTCTTGGCTTGGTGCAATCTTCTGATTTTGTCCTTGTCTTCTCAGTTATAGCAACATCTAGTCATCTTACTTTAGGAAAAAGTTTCGTTTCCTTCATTACTAAATATGCCCTCAGAACTATTTGCATGTTTCTCTTCTTTATTCTTTCTTTCTCAATTGAGTACTTGAATTACTTACATTTTTAAAAGGCCTCATTTTATAATAAATGTTACATTTCAGCAAGGGCTGGCAAGTCTTTATCTGACCTTAGATGTCAAAATTATCTTAAACAGAAATTCAGAAGAAGAATTTATCCTTGCAAACTTAGTTTCAGAATAGCCCAAACTTATTTATGATGAGTGTTTTAGACAAATCATTGAAACCAAAATACATGTGTGTTTTTTGTTTGTTTGTTTTCGGCAGATCCAGGGATTGAACTCAGACCCTTGCGCTTGCCAAAATATACTTGTAAGGGGTAGAAGAGATGGCTCAGTGGATTAAGCCCTTGCCTGGAAAGCACAAAGGCCTGAGTTCAATCCCAGGTTTTGCAACAAACAAAACAACAAAACAAAACAAAAAATCCTTTAACCCATAGAATTCCAAAATCAATCCATCAGCCAGGATATTTGCTTTGGGTCTTGTTAACTTCACAAAGGCTGGCAGGAAGTCTTGCTTCCCTCCCTCTGACATTCGGAGAAAAGATTCACTGCCAGCCTTGGCAGGAACCAATCAAAGGCTGCCTGCATCCTGCAGCGACCTTTCCTGCTTCATATTCCTCTTTCTAGCCTGGCTTGTTTGATATAGCAGCTTAGTTTCAGTCTATGGCTTGAGCTGTGTCTGCTGGCCAGGACCCTGTCCATCACCTTTTTTGTGGCATTGCAGACCCCTACCTAGCACCTTAATAAGTTCATGCTAATTTTCTTGCTGCTGCTCTGATTCATCATAAGCTTGAGCCTGGAACTTTGGCATCCTGGTGGTGCCCTGAAACACACCACTGCACAGTGCTTGTGGCACTACACAGATACCCTTTCCTTTAAGCGTATTGGTCACTAGAGAAATCTTTCCCCCAACTTTGGGGCCATATTTAGGGTGTCCTCTGGTATGCAAACATCCATAATAGGTGCCACCCTTTCCCACATTTTGTAAGCTGGGAATCCTAGAATTTCTCCCTCAACTTTTTATCCTCCTTTCATTGTTCATAATCTCAACAATCATTGGAGTTTTTCTGAAGGTCTGTGGTGACTTTCCAAATTTATTGTCCAAAACCCAGGTATGCTGGGTGGGTTTTCAAGGACTGAAGAAAATACCCAAAAACAACTATTGCTAGAGACAATTATTATAAGAATAGCTAGCTGGCAGTAACAGGAAAGCACTGGTTTAATTATAATTTACTATGGAGGCAGGGTCTACCGAACGTCATAAGGGCTACTTTGAGGTCAATAGCCCTACATGGCCCAAATCCCACAGGAAGTGAACTCAGCCAATAGATCCCCACAGGAAGCATGTGCAGCCCATGCATGGAACCACCCAAGCAGGTAAACCAGTGAGAGGCAGGTACCAGTCAATAGCTGCCCTGAGGTGAGATTCAGCTTGCATGGTTAGGGGAATCATTCTTCAGCTCTGCACATTACTACAGGGTGGTAAATACTGTAGTCTATACCACAATGCAGTGACACCATCAGTTTTCTTGGCTCCAGTGTGTGACCAGCACCCCAAGGAATGGGTGACCCAGTTCTCAACATCCATTCTGTAACACTTACCCAGGTATCTTGCTCCCTGTCCATGCAGAATGCCCCTTTTACTTGGTGAGTTTGGGGAACAGACAAGGGTGTACCATGACATGGTTTGAAGGTTTCTTTCTTTGCTCACAGATAGTACAAATGCATTTAAAAGCTAAGATATTTTTAAATTTAATTAAATATTTCCCTTTTTGTATCCAGTATTAGGTTCTAATTAACTTGGTTTAAAAAGTTATTTTTTCTAGTAACTGCCAGTGATTTTACTTTATCATTTGTATAAGTAGGTTAATTAAAGAGAATATTATTTTCTTTTTGTTTTCTTTTCATGAATATAAAAAAATGAAGTCTCATGCAAGGTACAAAATTAGAATGAGATAGATTACAGGCTGAAATGCTTGTAAATCAACTTTTGGTACTGTGAATATTTTATAGCAGGCATTTGCAAACTAAAAAATCTGACATTTATACAGCAATGCATGCATAATTTTCCTCTTATATGTCATTTCACTGAGATGAAAGTAATTTTAAAATGCAAGGTCAAAGAAATGATTACCCCTAACAAACAATAATAAAAGAAGGTAAGGATGAGTATCAGGAAGCAATTTAGCATTTACTTATTCTGTGGAGCATTTAATATCAAACGCACATCTTCAGATAACGCTACTAAATTTGATGCAGGAAATCCTTGCAGTAATATGCAGACAACGTCAAGGTAGATCAATTGTTCCTTTGATTTAATGGCTGCTGTTTCTCCCTGGTCAAAACACAGTTGGAGCTTCCCTTCAGGGACCCATGGCTCCTATATCTGATAAATGGTGTGACCAGGACAACCTGGGTCTCAGCAGGAAAGACACTGAACAAATTGTCAGCATGATTTACATACAAGTTGTCAACAGCATCTGGGTTACTCTGTGAAAGAATGATAGGGAGCAGATGTTGTGGGAAATGCTACCATCTGCCTTTTCTTAAAATACATCTCCTGTGAAACAATGCATTTGCCTGGATGCCAGGGAGACACCTTTCCTCTCAAGAACAGAAGCAGCCTGCATGTTTTTGTGTTACTTGTAGCTACCACGAAAACAAAATGGTCTTAGTGTAAATGCAGTTAGGTCAAGTAAGGGGACAGACAAGTCCTTGAGAAAAATCTTTAAATTTAGTTGGATAGTTTGGAAAGGGAAAGTTTCATGACTCCCAGGAGAATGTGCTGGAAAAAAAATTGTCATTGGAGGTCAAGAACGCAACTTGTGTGCATGAAGCAGATGTTGTCATGCAGATTGTATGGTGATTTGTTCCAAATCTTGAGTCTCCTTATAGTATTTACAACTAACTACTTTCTTTGGAATGATAAAATAGGCACATAGTGAGAAAAGTATATATTAAATTAACACCTGATTTTATGTGGTGTGTAAATATCCAGGAATGTATCACTGTACCGAGGTTTAAGCACATAATAGAAAATAATAAGAAACACTGATAGTCCAAAACTCTCACATTGAAAGAAAGGTTGGTGACTTAATTGTATTTTACTGAAGATGAATTCTTCAGGCAAAGATTTCTTTCTTTTACAAAGATCTTAATTAGACTTGCTGGAGAGGACCGGGAAGTTAAATGCAAAGGAAAATTCAAAATTTAACCATATTTTAAAATTCTATCAAGTACTCTTACATTAGCTATTGCTCTTGTTGCTTAGCCAAAATACCTAACGTGCAAAGCTAAAACAGGAAAGGATTATTTGATTCACAGTTTGTAAAGGTTTCAGTTCAGAATTGGCAGGTTCCAAGGAAGGATGACTTGGAAGATGAGCATCAGCAAAGAGATAAAGTTCATGGTGGACAGAAGACAGTGAAGCAGTGAAGTAGAGAAGAAACAAGTCCAAGCCACCACGGTTGCTTCTTTCTGCCCCTTCCATAGTCTATCTAGGCTACTGAGCTTAGGGTGAGTGCCAGCCACTCCAGACTGATTTAGTAAGCACGTACTCTTAATCCCAGCAACACATTCTAGCCACCTCTGTAAAAGCACCAACTATGACCACATGAGGCTTTTGGGGGGACATCTATACACAATGACAATAACATTATGCAATAATAATAATATTTGTAAGGAGTCAGTTAATAATGCAAAAACATGCATGATGTTGTTTCCATGGTGTATTTACATTATGTTTCACATTATAATATTCAAACTAAATGTGGAAAGAAGCAGACAAAATAAGATTCAAAGATAGATGACAAAAGCAAAAATGATTTTTGGTATTTCAAGGTAAAAGAGAATTACCTATCATAGATTTAAATGTTCATTTGTCTGTAAGCTTTCATCATTATTCTCCTATTTTATTATTTTTTATTTTTAGGGAAGGAGCTACAGGGTATTCATGGTCTCACTACTATATTGGACTCAGTGATTCTCCTGTTTACAGATGCCCAAGAGCTGGGACTACAGGCATGGACAACCACACCGTGTCTCAATTGCCGTCTCAGTGCTTTCCAGGGGTGGGGCCGGCACAACGGGCCTGGGGATGGAATTCCCATCCCCTGTGCCTGCTTGCAGGCCCTTTAATCCATTGAGCTGTTTGGCAGGCCTGCTTCTATTTTATTTTATGTGCTTAATTAGTCTTTAAATAGGATTTTGACTACCGTTTGAAGATCATGTGTAAGTCTAAGGATAGTCCATATACTTATGATAATATGTAATTTATAAAATAATTATTATTATAAATGTTATGTCGAAAGGCATGCAACAGCATGCCTTTATAAAACAGAGCCCTTATCATGGGAATTTTCATGATTGTAAGAAGTCTTTCAAATTATAAGCAATTTATTATTTTATCATACTCTAACACTTCATATTTCTCTGACATGTATTTTAAATTTATAGAAACCAGAATACTAAGTTTTAAAAAGTTATTATTGGTTATTCTGAATAATATACTTTTGAGTTGACTATACTTGTGCAGAGACTAAATTACACTGCTACAGGAGTCATTGACTTACGTATGTACAAAAGACCCTTGTAGAGGAGTGAAAATACTTATTAATAACATAAATGCAGTACACACACACACACACACACACACAAGATTAGTGGCCAGAGGTTATATAACAACATACATCTCAACCCATGAAATGTAACCCTAGGCAGTGTTCTTATGTCCTAATATTTCAAAATTAATTTCTTTTATTCCTTAATCATATTTTTGTCTATTCTTTCCACCATCATTTTGCTAAAATCTGAGAAAAATTACCAAATTGAATAAACACATATTAAAAGGAAAGGATTAAGGATTATGCTTTCTTTCTTTACCAGGTTCTACAGAAAAATAGAAAGCCCCAGAAAAACCGGTGACTGTCAGTATCTACACTATTTCATCAAATACGCTTCAAAAATTGCTAAGAATCAAGTGAATACTGTGTGCATGAAGGAGAACACATGGTGAGATAGCTCAGCCATCTAAAGCGCCTACTTAGGCAAGCTTAGGCAAAGCACAGGGACTGCGGTTCGATCCCTGGCACCATATGACTTGCCAGCCCAGGGCTGAGCAGGCCACACACACAGACACACACACACACACACACACACACACACAAAGGAGAACACACAAAAAAGTGAGCAAGTCTTATTCATGAAGGTAGGAGCAGACAGACACCCTAGTAGCCAAAACTAAGTAATATGTCAAATGTATTCCACAGTTTCATGTTGTTTGTACATTTAGTTGTTTGATTTTTATCACATGAAGGAATTAATAAACTTGGCTGGTTTCCCATTTTTTCTGCACTAAGATGGAAACAGGTATCTATCTAAAGTGTCTCATGACTATATGTGTAAATGACAAAAATAAGAGAATCCTGGTATCATAAATTGTTATGTGTATTTTATATCTTTAAAAGCTTAACACTGGAAGAGCACCAGTATATGCAGCACTAATAGCTTGACAATTGGTTATCATATAATCAAGGATACAAATGTTTCTTTTCAGTTAACAATCATAGTCTGCAGTAAAGGTCAAGCATAAATGCTCTTTCTTGCAAGGTACAGGAAACTATTGTGACCATAAACTACATACTCCACCCTCTTTTCTGTCTCGTATTTTCTGAAGTTTCTCTCACTAATGATGATGAGTATTACTTTCCCATCTTGAATTCTATTTAACTGATTAAGGACAATGGAATTACCTAATGATATAGGTAATCCACATAGACACTTGGAAAATTGCTGTATATAATTTCTCATTGCTCTTCAATTAATACAGGATGATGTCTAAGCTTGCCTGTTGAAGGATAAGAGACGATTATTGTGTCTCCAATCTTTCCAGGGAAGATTTAGGTCATCTGAAGCTAGCTAACACACAGAGATATAAGTAAGCCATACTTAGGTCCTCTGAATCGGGACTCATGAGATGGCCCAACTGGATCCAGTTGAATCTGCTAGATGTGCAAAATAAATAAGTAAATGTTTACTGAAATACATTAGTGAGGTTTTAGTGATTGTATTCTAAATAGCATAATTGTAGATACCAGATACACAGGTGTATAAAGTTATTTTTGTTTGCTGTTTTAGATCATGATATGTTTTTAATGTGATTTGAGTAAATGTCCTTAGAAAGACATGGGTCTTCAAATTAACTGGAGTCAATGATATGCTGTTTTTTACCTGGTCCAAATAACGCATTTGTCTTTTGATTGAATTTGATGAGCATTTTTATAGCCCTTGAACTTTTAAAGGATTTAGAAAGTGTTTATTCCTTGGAAGTAGTAAAACAATCGACAGCGACCTTGCTTTTACAAATCTAGTTGTCCATGAGATAAAATGTCTCTGAGTAATTTGCCAAAACATTTTCAAGAATAGTCAGTTGAACTCATTCTGTAGAGATGTAAGTTGTTAACCTTTACTGTATTATTTGCTAATTTCAAAGGTTACTGTCAGAAAAAGAAGAAATAGGAAGTGCAATGTTACATTTTGAATAGCAAAGGCACATTTTAAAGAGGAGGGAAAAAAGTCAAAATTGGCTTCAATTGTACTATCACTCACCTATTTTGTGATTAATGTTGTTGTCAGGAATCAAATGAAAATCTAGTCCCCAAATTGCTTTAATAATAATCTGAAATTAACTTTAATATAATTTTATTTTAAAGAGTCATGAAATATTTATGATAATTTTATTGATTTGTATTTTGAAGGTAGTTGAAATTACTTCATATCATTAATAGCTGAACAGTTTTCTTTTCTAAAATATTATGTTAGATAACAAACCAATTCAAAAGTCAGCAATAAATACTGTTCCACAGATAACTTCCTAATTACTCACATGTTGTAAAGCTTACCTAATTTCCACTTGCTTATGCCCTGTAAATCTCTCTCTGAGGACTCTTCCTTTGGCCTCTATAAATTTATTTGGTTCTTCTGTCTTTCTTGTTTCTTGCTTTATTTCATTTAGATCAGTACATGTTCTTATCTACTGAGTTCATGTCATGTGCTGGAAGTTTACAACAGAAAGCTGTAAATATCTGCTGTCTACAACAAGGTTTCACCGTTGTTAGGAGATGCACCTTTAAATATATTAGCTCCTTTAACCCGTCTAAATAAATCCAACTTACACGAAGGCTAAAGTGTTTGCCTTGCTACTTACTTCTTCAAGTAGAGAGTTTATGCTTACTTATTCAATTCCTTGTTTATCAACACACTAGGGTTATCAATAGTGCATTGAGACTTTATGTTTTCCCAACATACAGTGGTCAAAGCCAACTCTAATTCTCTAAAAATGTGGAAAACAACAGTGATTCTTTCATCATATACAATTTGAACATCCATATTTTCTGTTTGTTGGCCCTTTTGAATTCATCAGCACTCATGTGCACATATGATTTCTGTTGTTTTCCCTGGAATCTTCCCTAATGTTTTATAGAAAGTCAGCCTGGAAAAGCATCTTCTGTTCTGTGGAGCAGTACACCTATTGGGAAATTTTTCAATTGGCAAATGAGCTAGTCAATAGCCAAGGTCACCTCCAACTACTTCAGGGGTGCAAACCTAAGTTACTAATTAATAAAAATAAGATTTCAGGAGTTGTTCTTAGGTGTCAGATGGAAAATGTCAGATTTATGTTCATTAGTCCGGATTGTCAATGGTGACTAAGTCACTTTCCCTCAGTTCTTGTGGGGTCAAAATATTCATCACTCACAATTTGAAGGAGGAGTGGTTGATTTTGGCTTGTGTTTTCATCCCATGGTTGGCTGATTCCAGGGACGAATTGGGGAGGGAAATGAAGTTGGATGGAGGAAATCTTTTCAAGTTATGGCACCTCTTAACAGCAAGGGTAAAGGGGCTTTGAGGATGGAGATTTAACTCTGAACTCTGGACAACAGATTTCCACAACGTGGCAATTACTGAGTTTCTAATAGCACAGTTAGCTACAAATTATGTAGCAGTTTAAGCCACGAATGGGTGTATTAATCCAATGAAGCAATTGTCCATGCACATGATAGTTTCAGGGAGCACTTGGAATTTGAATCATATCAGATGACAAAGAGTCTCCTGGCCAGGGCATTGGATAATAGGACATTGTACCTAGTACTAGATTGATTAATAGGTGTTCACAGATGACTGTGGCTTTAGGGGTTTGGGTCCAGTTTGAGGTTACCATCAGCTAGCCATTGGGTGTTATAGCTCTGGAAAATATTTTTCCTAGTTTACTTCTGTCAGAGGAAAAGTCACTAAATATGTATTTATTTTTCTTTCATGTGTGTGTGCGTGTGTGTGTGTGTGTGTGTGTGTGTGTTATTTGAGACAGGCTCTCATTATGCAGTTCAGGCTGATCTTCAGCTTTCTTTGTAGTCCAGGCTGGCCTTGAACTCACAATGATCCTTGGAAGGCTTGACTTACAGGTATGTGCTACCATATAGGACACTTGAGTGTTCTCAAGTAATAAGGGTAGTTGTCTCCCCTCACCTTGAGGGGAGGTTCTATAAATGCCCAACTCTTTGTTCACGTTTTCAAGTTACAGACAAGATATGCAGCATGCCACTGAGAAAAGAAAATTGCTTTTTATTATTCAGTCAATTATGATAAATTCTGAAATGGGATTTATTAAATTTTTTCCACTCAAGAGAGGAAAAGGGAGTTAATTTATCAAAGCTTTTCCACCTGGGTCCATAAACCATTCTAAAAACTTCCAAATCATGTGCAGGCACTGCAATGACTCCAGTTCTCTGATAGCAATTTTCAGTAGTGGCCAGTTTTGCTGTTGTTAGGCAGATGACATAGCTAGCACGTCTTTAAAAACCAAAAATTAAAATTATAATTGAAAAAGAAAAAAAGCTATGACAAGCACAAAGGATTTCATTTCAGCTTGCATTTTCAGAGTGTTCAGTCAGGGGCCGTGTTGCTTCAAAGCAGAAATTTCTCAAGAGAAGACGGAGGGTTCACGCTTATTTCAGCACAGGAAGGAAGCAGCCAGAGGGCACGAGGCTGGGGAACTACATTCCTTTCAAAGGCGTCACTTCCGGGATCCAGCGCTTGCAAATAGCCCTTATTTCCTAGGAGTGCGGTCAGCTATGAACTTCACTGATAAAATGCACTGGTGAGCAGCATCCTCATGATGCAGTCACCACTCAGGCGTGGCTTAACCAATCCACTGTGAAAATTAAGGCCAGCTGGCACACCTCAGTTATTATTTCCACTAGAATAAAATGATTTTCACAACATTTTACCTCTTACAGTATTTGAGATAAAATTCAATCACATGTTTGAATAATTCAATATTTGATTTATTGTATTTGAATTGTAATTGAATTAAAATAGTAAAATTAAACTACTACCTTTTTAAATTTCAACATACTCTCTTTTTCTTCCTACAGATATTGCATTCACTTTTCTGTCTTTCCATCCTTAATGTGTCTGTACAACTCACAATATTTTTACTGGAAATTTGTGTCAATGTCTCTGATCTTTGAAAACTTATAGATGATAGGCAAGTGACTATTAAAAGGTTGAAATTTAATCATGCATTAATTGTGAATTCCAAACATATCTTCAAGTTAACAAATAGATGTTAAAATTTTATAACATTCACCAGGAAGTAGGCGAATATTTTCTGCATATTACATAATACATGATAATCTTTTTTTAAACAAAGTGTTTTTTTAAATATTATTCTATGGTTAAATATAATGACAAATTTCATTTGAAGTTTCATAAATGAACATGTTGTTAACACTATGAACATTATGCTAAGTAAAAAAAGCATGGGAAGAACAATGTCCCTCTAAGTCACCAATAAATGGAATCTAAAGCTGGTAGAAGAAAGTAGAATGTTGGTTGCTAGGTTGATATATGATATTTGCTAATACAAAGTATAAACTTTGATTATGCAAAAAAAATTGGAGGCCTAATACACAACAATGAGAGTATAGTTAAAAACAGTGATAAATATGTTATTTAGCTTGATTGTGGTGTACATATAACAGTCACCAAGTAGTAAGTCACAGCTAATATGAACTCTATTATCTATCTCTCTATGTACCTATATATCTATCTATCCATCTATCTACCTATCAGTCATTGATCTATCTACCTATCATCTATCTTACCTAATATCTATTGATGGATTGATCAATTTATCAATAAATCATTTTTAATTATGGGGACTGACCCCGGACAGATCATATGCAAAATAAGTATATGAACTTTGAGCTACATCTACAGCCCCATTAGAAATAATTTTAAAGTGTCAATAACACATCAGTAGGGCTGAAAAATAATGTATTGCTTTAAGCCAAAGAGACTGTCTATTTTTCGAACATTTTTGCCTTCATTTAATGATGTGAGAGCATAACACCCAATCTGTGCTTTTAGGCCAATGCTAACTGTGTAGCTTGGCATTTACTAAGAGCACAAGGTTGTTCACTGGGTCTCTAGCATATGTTTATATTGCAAAGATGAAGACATACCCAGCAGCCAGTTAGGACAGAAATTATTTTGGAAAAACATCTCCATACATTCACAAGGATATTAGAAGTAAAAGATGATAATGAAATTAAAACTAGTGAATTTATATAAATAAAAATTGTATGATTGTGAATAAATCTCCAAAAAGGATGAATATATAACATCGGTTATCACGCTTTTGTTTATCCTTTTACTAGTATTCCTGTTATTACATAGTTTAAGTTTCTATAAAATCATTTCCATTACATTTTGCTTCAAACTGGGAAGTACTTTCAAACTGCTAAAGGAATTGATATGATGGTATAACACATTTCTTGGTACAGTCATGTTTTTAGTTCATTCTCTGTTCCTATTGGACATCCTTCATGGAAAAATGGTCTTAAAATTACTTTCTTAGGAGTGATCAGTGGCATATTACTGTTGTCCCATAACTCTGGGAAAGTGATACAGGACTTTCATAGGCTCAAGGCCAGCCTTGGTAACCTAGCGTGCACCAAATAAAAATGACCAGAAATGTCTTTCAGTGCAAAATCCTGAGTTCAGTCACCAACACTGGAGAATACAATAGAACAACAAAAAATAAATAATCAACATCTCCTGAAGCTTTAAACATTCCTCGATAGTACTTGCTTTTAAAGAAAACACAAATTAGAAGTAAAACAGAAAAAAATTGTAAGCATTACAGATTTTCACTTGACAAAGTCATATGGATTTCCTAGTAGCTATAATATGTTGTGTTGCGTTGCAATCAGTTATTAATATTACCAGATACATGCATGTGAAATTGGAAGAGGAAAAAATGGAAATAAAAATATAAAAGTTATTGAAACAAAAAGGGGAAACACTTGAAAAAAATGACATGAAACAAATTAAAGCAATTAACAACTTCTTTCCGTAGACCAGCAAAAATGCATAATACATTTGTGCAAACCATCCTGCTCACACACCTGGGTAAATATCTTTCCCTCACTCCCTCTCCTGTCCCCCTCATCTCAGTAACTCTTTCCTTTTGAATAAGTTCAGAGTGTGTGAACAGAAACCAATTGCACAGGAAATACTTCAAAGAATCAACAATTGGGATATCATTTTTCTGAAAAGCTTCTGTACTTCAAAGCAAACCTCCAGCAGAGTAAAAAGAAAATCGACACATTGGGAAACAATTATAGCCAACTGTACTTCAGACAAAGGCCTTCTATCTAGAACATACTAAAAAAAAATCAGGCATCCTACATTCAAAGACCCAATCCAAAAGTAGGCATCTGAGATGAATATATACTTCACAGAAGAAGAAATGCAAATGGCAAGTACATAATACGAAAAAATATTCAACATCATAGTCATTTAAGAAATACAAATTAAAACAACACAGAGATTCCATCTCACCCCAGAAGAATGGCTAACATCAAAAATTCATTCAACAACAAATGCTGGAGGGGCTGTGGAGAAAAACGAACCCTTCTGCACTGTTGGTGGGGGTGGGAGTGCGGACTGGTACAAGCACTACAGAAAACGGTATGAAGATTCCTTCAAAAGTTACAATTAGAGATCCCGCTCAAGCCAGCTATTCTGCTCCTAGGTACTTTTCCAAAAGAACTGCAAACCTCATACAACAGCCATATATGTGTACCCATGATATTAGCAGTGCAATGTGTTACAGCTCAATCCCCAAAATAATTCAGATGTCCATCAACTGAAGAATAGATAAGAAAATGTGCTATTTTTACACAATGGAATAACTATAAAACAGGATAAATTTGAGTCTTTTGTTGGCAAATGGATGCACGTAGAGAACATACTCTTAAGTGAAGTGGATCAGACCTGCATGTGCAAACATCATATTGTCTCCTTAGTGTGAACACCTGAAAGAGAAAAATGGAATCTGAAGTGTACAATAGACATTGATATTAATTTATTAATCTTAATTTCTCCATCAAGTTATATCACTGAGACATTTTAAAATTTTTAAACAATTCCTTCTCCAAACCCTTGTGATCCTATCTCCAAATGTAGATTTAAAATTTCAGCACATTAATAAATCACTTTTAAATCACAAGCTCTTGATCACCAGGTGAGCACTATATAATACTACATTGTCATAATGTTTATAAAGTTTAAGGAGTCATATAAAATTTAACATTATAGTCTTATGCCAACACAGAGCTGCTATTGCTGCCAAATGAGCTTATACAGTACAAGACTTTCAAAAACCAGAAGCATCAGAATCAATGAAGTTCTTCGGTTTCTGAACATTTTAGTGTTAATGGATTGGCATAGGGTAGTGAAAAATGTGCTGTCAACAACAACAAGAATGACTTAATTTGTTTTAATTTCTCTTTCTATCAAACATTTTATTAAATGTTGTTGATCATTCAAACTTGAATATCCTTGGAATCCAAGTATATAGAAAATTTAAATTAAAGTAATTGATTAACTTTCTATACTCTAAAAATATAGGACTCTAGGTAAACATGTCATGTTGCTTATTGTATTCCCAAAAATGCAAGGAGCTAAATTTACTATTACTATTGTCCTACACCTCTCACCTGTAGGAAAATAGCTTTAAGATAGATTTTTTAATAAAAAGTCTATGAAAAACAGTACAATTTAAAAGACCATCTGGGTATTTTCAGATATGCTGAATTTTATTCCACATGAACCAAAGAAATATTTTGGTAAAACATCATTACCCATGGGAGTCTCATTAATGCTTTGGCTTAAATATAGGTATACAACATGTGGTTAAGCATATCAGTCAGGCTGTAGGAGAGACCTGTAAGAGAACAATACAGTACATGAGATTTTGCTGTTTTTCTGAAATGATCATTACTACTTCATAGAGAGGAAGAAGAAAGTATTATTAATTTTTTAAAGTAGTATAATTGCAAGCATGTAGGCATTTGATATTGGACACTATAATATTGCTAACAGTAACAAACACATTGCTGGTGCTCAAGATATAACATAAGAAGAACATTTAATGCTATTTTACTTTTATTTTTGGCAGAATGGGGGATTGAACTCAGGCTCTTGTGCTTGCCAGGGAAGTGTTTATTCCACTGAGCCATCACCCTAGTTTCAATACTTTCCTTTTTCAAAACAAATATTTCATTTAATTATTTGGTACAGCTCAGACTCATAGTGATCCTCCTGTCTAAGTCTCCCCCGTTCTGGGATTACAGGCATGTGCAACTGCGTTCGGTTTTGGTGGCTGGCCCGGAGGACCCAGGGTTCTGGACCCAGCACAGCATACAGTATTGGGGATCAAACCCAGTTTCTTGCACATGCCAGGCATGTGTTTACACCACTGTCTATCTCCCTAGCCCAATAGTTTTCTATATGTCCTTCTTATGAATCCACTTTCCAACATGTGTTTCCATTGGAGATGCTTTTCCCACTGTAGATGACAAGGTGATGTGGCGATTTACATAGAAGTACAGAGAGCATGCACTTATTTTTCTCAGAACTAGATAGGGTCAACCCTCTGGACAGTTGAAGAGACAAAGGAGACTTGAGAAATCATTTGTTCCCATTTCTTGAGAATGCTGTGCAGCTTGTATCTGTGAGCAAATTCCATTTATGTGTCAGTGGGGCAACTGAACTATCTATGGAAGCTTAGGATTTCCATATATAAGTAACTAAGATTTTTGGAAAATGAGATGATAACATTTTGATGCTTTTTTTAAAACCACTTAATTCAGATCATTTTAAAACAAGATGAAAATGTCGCTGTTGTAATACTTTATATTACTTTTAATTTGTTTCTAGTCTAGTTTTGCCATCAGAACTTAATTTTGAAATGAACAAAGACCAACCAAAGGAGAGAGCACAGACGCTGCTTATTCAGAGGGAGCTGGTGCTCAGCACTGAGATTTGCAGAGGTTCAAAGGTGCAGAGGTGAGGGGCAAGGTTTGTAATGGGGTGCTTGTGGCAGTCCTGCCACTAATGAGATGAGGAGGTTTCAGGATGCTCGGATAGGAAAGCTGAAGGAAGTGACATATCTTTTCACTTGCTTAATTAATTTATGAAACAAATTTGATTTTCTTTGGTCCTGAGTTGGCAGTGGAATAGAGAAAGAGGGTATTGATCAAGTCCTTTCCTCTGGGCTCCTTGTTTCGGAGGCTATGAACTGGCTTTTCCTGGTGTTGTAGGCAGCTGAGTTAGATAGAAATATTCTAGGCAGTCACACAGGGCCAGGCTCTCAAGGAGACAAGATGGAAGACAAGGTGACTTTGTAACTTGGTAGAGGCAGACACTCCCTATGGGCCACACCTCAAGACCAAGACAAAAAGAAGAACCATAGCTTCACACTTCCCTAGGTATCAATCACTTTGAAAGAGCCTAAATGAGTCACTAGCCCAACCCCAGGAAGAGACCCTGTCCCATATTCATGCCTGCTTGCTATGTGACTCACTTCCCTATTTGTTCCTGAACTTAATCAAATTTTTACCTGAGTAATGGTGCTTGTAATCTCATTGGTTAACCATGGTTTTGTCCCACCTCTTGTCCGCCTAAGCAAGTTCCCATGTCTTTACCACCTTAGACCCACCTCACCACATGGCTTTCCTCTATAAAAGTCCCTGGAAAAGACAGCTTCCCGGGGAAATACCCACTCGGGCCACCACTCCTGTCCGTCTCTTGACAGGAGCTTTCTTTCCCTCAATAAATCTATTCTGCTCATAACCTTCATTTGTTCCGATAATTCATTCTTTAGTTTTAGAGAACAGGAACTCGTACAGGTCAGGTCCAGATATCATTTTTCCCTATGTCATTTGGAGGTTCAGCTTATCATTTGGAGGTCACCCGTTGGAAATCAGTTCTTCTCCCTGTATCACTGGTGGGTCAAAGCTCTCTTGCTGCATAAAGGTTTGTGTACCAGTCCACTTAAATTAAGTCTCTTTTCACCTGCTTAAAAATGCCCTCCTATAATGAGAGTCACTATCTATACCCAGGTTTCTCCAAAGACTATACGGTTTTAGGAGTAGATTTCTTCCATTCCTTTCTCCTTGGATTCTGTTTAAGATGATTTCATTGCTCTATGTATTTCATAGTAATAGGAAATACTATTTTGTCTTGTCTTTTTATTTGCTAATGTTATAGGAAATGTATATTTGAACTCTTAAGGTCAAATAATTTAAATTTTAAATACTTTAAATTAATTAAGAATATATTACTCATATTAGAGTTATGTATTAGATGACCAGAGCAGGAAAAGCAGATACTAAAATGACTGATGATTATTTTTTATTTTATGTTTTAGGGAAAATAGAAAAAAAATCATGTCTCTCTTCCTTTTATTTGAACTTTAGTTCATATATATACACATATATTATATATATATATATATATATATATATATATATATATATATATATATA
>PVKA01023879.1:0-34738 GCA_004027165.1 Ctenomys sociabilis
GATGCATCTGCCATGTGTTGGAGCCAGCTGAGTATGAACCAAGTCAGCTTAAACCTCCACTAACTGTGGGCTAAATCAACCTTTCCTTCCTTTATTTTGAGTGTTGGGTATTTTGTCCCCACAATGAGAAATTAATCGAGACACTTGCAAGTAAACAAATACATTGTGCAATTGCATTTGCTAAATTTTTGCTCAGAGAAATATGAAGGATGTGACAGATGAACATCATGAAGACATCATGAATATATAAGGAGTTTACTCAACAGCAATGGTTGTAGTAATAAATAGTGGGGTCATGGCTGAGAGTGTAGTCAGTGCTGCAGGACGTGCCTGGTAAGTGCATACCCAGGGTTTAATCCCTAACACTATGGAAACAAACAGAGCTAAAGACAAAAGAAAAAAAGGAAAGGAAGCAAAGAAGGAAGGAAGGAAACAAGGAAGGAAAGAAGGGACAAGGAATACTGGGAACAAATTAATGTTCACAAATTAGGAAATGTTTAAATAATTCCCATTCCTTCATAGCACAAGATAATGTATGATTGTGTGTAAAGAATGATGCTGACGGTGATAAGACCAGTGCTAGAATCACTGTCAGGATGCTATGACGCTGACGATATGACACCGTGGAGTGGTGACCATCCTACCTCCCAGGGGAGTCAGGCTAAGAGCTTCCAAAGATCCCTTCAGTTTCTGGCAAAGAGCAGTGGCAGAAAACTGTGTTACTCTCTCCTGCCTGAAGCTTCCTTCCTCAACCTTTACCCCAAGAAAAAGCATCTGACAGAACACCTGAGCCTATAGTCTTCTGTCTGTTCTCCCACAGCAGGAATGAGGCAGCCAGAAAGAGCAGAACCTGAGAGAAGAGGATTCAAACAGGGTAAATCCTCACACTGGCAGGGCTCGCTGCCTTCTACAGTTCCAGCATCAGCACCAAGAAGGGACCCGAGGATCACTGCTTCGGAGACTTGAAGCCGAGGGTCCCTAGACACCAAGGTAAAGGGAGTTCCCCGGCAAGCTCTGGTGGTGCGAGACGACTAGAGAGAAAATGCAGAAACACGCAGTCACCACTGCTCCCAGAGGAAAATGACCAGCGTTTGTGGGTGAAAAGGAGGAAACCCAGACAAATCTGCCCGTCCCGTGATCAAAAGGAGAAAAAGCCCTGGAGGGATTTACAGAGAATAGTCAGCAAACGGACCACCAGGAGCCAACACACCTGTCCACCCCAAGTCCTGCTTGCCCAACCGGGACAAGAACCAACGACCTTCCAAGGGGCAGCGTAGACCTTAGTTGCTGGCGCCACAGAAGCTAGCCCGCACCTACCCTTTCTCTAACTCTCTAGGCAGCAGGCACCCGGTCAGCGCCAGGTGGAGCCTCCCAGTATGCCCATTGCTTTCTCAGGCGCTAGCCTTGAGAAAGGGTGAGCACGAACCAGGCTTCGACTCCCGCCAACGCTGCCACCTCAGCTCCGCACGGGCCGCGACCTCTAGGGCACCCCAGGGCCGCCAGTGCTCCCCGCGCTTGTGCTTTGCACCCCGCCCAGGGCTGCGCTAGTCCCCTATGCGCCGTGTGCTCTCGCCAGCTGCAGCCGGAGCAGGGTGGCCGCCCTGCCCAGGGTTACAAAGACAGGCAACTTTTGATCCTGTGGCTTGGTAGGAGGCCGAGGGAGCGCGGGAGCACGCTGCGCGGGAGCACACAGCGCGGCCTGGGTCCGCGGTCCTAGCCCAGGGAGCGAGCGCAGGACTCATTACACTGACGCCAAGGCAAGCAGGCGAGGGTAGTGAAGGCAGCCTGGCCGTGGCTCGCCGTGACCTTATAGTGGTTAGGTACTCTGCGTTGTGGCCGCAGCAGCATCGGTTCGATTCCGAGTCGCGGCAGCATCCCTAGCTCTCCCTGAGCCCGCCTTTTGCTCTCTTTCCCAAACTTGCACTGGCTCTCTGCTGTCTTCTCCCAGAGCCCTGCCCCAGCGCCCTGGCCCTCATCCAGATACTGTACCCGGGCCCTCCAAGCTTAGTTAAGCTAGCAGAGGATCCAGTCCCGCTGCGGACCAGTCTTAAAGCTGCTCCTTCCGCTTCTAATGCTCGCTACTGCTGCCCCGGACACATTGTCCACTTTTCTGGCTTGAGCTGAAACCAACTTTCAGGGACTTCAAACGCCTGACTTCCTTCATTTTTTCAAATGTCGTTAGGACCCAGATGAAGTTGCAAAATTATTTCAGCTTGGTCCTTTCAGGCATTGCTCCAATTCCGCCTTTTTTTTTTTTTTTTTTTGGTGGAACCAGGGTTCCACCCTAATTTATTTGCTCATTGTTTCTTCAGTGAAGCTCCAGTAGGTGGTTTTTACTTCCTGATAACCACATACTTTCCCCGCCCACCGAAACTGGCTTTTTCTCCTTGCCCTTTACTGTGTTTTTGAGATATATCCATGTTAGTGCTTTTTTACTCCTTCACTGTGATAGGATTGGGTTCTTTGTGACACCTCTGTGTGGGTGTCTGTGCGTGAGGTGGTTTGCATCCGTGGGCTGGTAAATTCTGTACTCTGCCACTGAGCTACACTGTGAACCCTACTTTTATTGTGGATGAAAGTAATCCCACTAGGCTACTGAGTACACATAGTTGATGCATGAGTGGGTGAAGCAGTCGAAAAAACTTAGGAAAAGTAAGGAAGAGCATCGTGTCTTTATAACCCTCCTGGAGACATTAAGAAAAGGTTTGGGTCTTGATTACTTCCTTACCAAGGAATACAAGAGGCCTGGAAGCTGGTGCTACATGGATCACCTTTCATGGGACCATCATTCCCTGTGTCAGGCTAGGTGTGATGACATCTATCTGGATGTCCTCTCCATGTGTCCCTCCTTATGTGCTCCTAGGTCAGGTTTTGGGGTGGTGATTGGATCATGGAGATGATGTACTGCACCGCGGATTAGTCCACTGATGAGTTGATACCTAAATGTGGTATTGGGAGGGAGTGGATTGCTGAGGCCTAGGTTGTGTCTCCCACCCTCCTCCCTTGATCACTCTGCTTCCCTCCTGCCCTGCCATGAGCAACTCGCCCCTGCCATTCCCTGCTGCCCTGCTGCCTTGTTTGCAGTCAGAAGTTTGTGGATTGAAATCTCTATAAACTGTGGATGTTTGTTCTTTTGTTCTACTGGTGTGTTTCCTCCCTGGCACCTGGTCTTCCCACTGTGTGTGTCCCAGATGGGTTTATGGAGGCCAGTGGTCCTGCAGGGGCTGCTAGGAAGGGCCCGCTGGTCTGAGGGACCTCTGTCTACCGCCTCCTGCTAGTGCTAGTGTTCTGCATATGAGCAAAGCCTTGGCCTTGCAGGTAGGGCCCCACGGCATGTGCTCTCCTTGGTGACTCTGGGCAGGAGCATTTAGACTTCTGGACGACAGATGCTATCAGCTCTTCAACGCAGCTATGAATGAATATTCCTATATTGGTCTTTTGTACGTTTTCCCCCATTGAGTATGTCCAAGTACCTTGGGAATTGCTGGGATAAACTTTCAACCTTATTAGGATCAACCTGTGTCTTTTAGAATGGCTTCTCACTGTTACTGAAGATCCTAGCTTTTCTGTATCCTTGACAGCATTTGCTGCCTTTCACATATAACATCTTGGAAATATCATTTAATTTCTCTTATTTTATCATTAAAGCCTTCTGAATATATTCTACTACAATTTCTTCTAAGAACTTTAGCTTTTAGTGTTTAAGTTGATGGCAAATCTAATTCATCTCCTGGTCATAGCCCACTTGGTGGCTAGCTGCCACCAGCATTCCGATCCCTGAAATCTCTCCACTGAATATGTATTGTCTGAAGTAGTGCTCTGGGGCCCGGGAAATTGCTCAGTAGAATAAGTGCTTGCCTGGCAAGCAAAGGGACCTGAGTTCAGTCCGTGGTTCTGCCCCAAAAAGAAACAAACAAACAAAACAAAAGCCAAACCAAAACACAAAAACTAATAAACAAACACAAGTACTTCTCTGATTTTTGATACCAACAAACTTTGGGTCTCCATTTTTCCTACTCTGTCTCCTTCCCTATCTTTCTAACACCATTCATTGAAACCACTTTCATTCCCTGATTGAACTGCTTTTGTTGAAAACTAGTTGACCACATAGCTGTTCATGAGTTTAAAATCACTCCAATCCTGTTGCCACTTGGACACTGCCATGTCTAGAGCCGCTTACAGGATCTTAAATTCAGACGGTGCAAGTCCTTGGGTTTTGTTCTTTCTTCAAAAGGCAGAATGAAATTGCGAATAAGTAGTCATTTGCCCAATCATCACATTGATTAGATAAACTGACACTTTACCCGCCCTCCTCTTTCAGCCCTGACAATTGTTCTCCAGGTGCTCATGGCCCCCTTGTGGCCAGGGACCTGGGCCTATTGCACTCTCAGGGGGGAATAAATTTAGTTTCATCTACAAGAATCTAGATTTTTCTCTTGGGAAGAAAAGTAGCTCACTGTGCAGCCCTTTATCTTGGGAAAGTTGCTTTACCTCTAACAATGAAATCTATCAAGCTCAAGGTTATTTTATATAATGTCTTGTTATTTTACAATTTCTCTTTCTAGAGAAATTGCAATAGATTGAGGGCTACTGCTACTTTCCAGGAGAAATATACTGAAATTATAACACTCTGTATTAAGAGGTAAAGCCCTTTGATATAATTCAGCTATATAAAAACCTGTAAATATAATATCATGTATGCACCTTGTACAATACCAAAACGTTATGAAAACAGTTTGCAATGTATTATTTCATCGACTCTGTATGGTTATGGTGTTTTGAAACTGTCTGATTGACATTTGTATTTCAATAAAATAAAAATAAATGGAAAAAAAAAAGAGGTAAAGCCTATGGGAGATAATTTTATTTATTTATTTGTTTATTTATTTATTTTTTATTTTATTTTATTTTATTTTTTTGTCTTTTTGAGACAGGGTCTCACTATGCAGTTCAGGCTGGCCTTAAGCTCACTTTGTAGCTCAGGCTGGTCTCGAACTCATAGCCATCCTCCTGCCTCAGCCTCCCGAGTGCTGGGATTACAGGCATGCGCCACCACGCCCGGCGGGAGATAATTTTAGAAAACAAAGGTGGAGTCCTTCTGAATGATTTCAATGCCTTGAAAAAAAAAATGACCCCGTGGACTTCTCACCACCCTGTAACAATACAAGGAGGAGCCTGCAGCCTCTATGGGAAGGGGGACCCTGGCACCACCCAGCTGTGCTGACACCTGATCTCAGACTCACGGCCTTCAGCACGGCACACACATTTTTATTGGAGATAATCCAGCTGGTTGGTGGTTCATTACTACAGACCCAAACCAGTCCCATGTGAATCTCATTTGCCAAAGTAGGCCCTGGATGTCACAACTGGAGGCTGAGGGAGAGCTACTATTGTTTACATATGAAATCAGGGAGGTGAGGCAGAGAAAGAGAGGGGGCAGTAAACTAGAACCAGAAAACAGCATTTCAGGTCTAGCATAGGATGCAAGATTTTGGAGGCAGAGAAAACACCAAGATGTGTATACTAAAGGCACTGATTCAAAATGCTGATTTTTCAAAAGGCATTTTGTAGATTTTTTCATTTGTTTATATTCAACATTTCTATCTTTGTAAAATGGCATAGCTGATCTCTAGTATTTAAGTATGTTCCTAGCACTGCAGTCATGTGAAAATGATCAACTTAACATATGGACCAATGACCCTTCTAGACTTTCTTAGTTTCCATTGCCAGCATGGTGAAAGTTTGCAGCATCTTACATTCTTAGGCCGATAAGAGCCTGAGACCTGACCCCTGGACCTTTTATAGTCTCAAAATTGTCTTCGTTTTTCGCTATCCTTCACGTTGCCTTCAACCAGGCTACTGGATGTCTGATCAGCCCCCAGCGGTGGTAGCAATGTTTGGGGAGGCCTGTAGGGAGGAACTCAGATGCAGACACGGGTATGTGTAGCGAAGTCTCTCTTTTCCTAGCAGGGAAGCCCTAGTTCGCTGATTTGGGGAAAATAGAGACAAACAAGAGCTTCACGAGAGGCTTGGGAACACTGAAGGAAATTCTTTCTATCTCGCCTGTTTTCTTTACTCCTTCCCTCTCTTCTGCATCCCACTCTCTTTTCCTTTATTTTTTGCACACCATGAGCCAAACATTCAGACCAGGAGATTGTGCCAGGGCCTTCTGACCTCATTTAGTACCAGCAGCACAGTGAGGATAGGGCAACGACTAGTGTTTTCAGTGGTGCTGTGAGTCTGAAGAAAAGAGAAAGGGCAGAAGGAATCTGGGAAAGAACAATGGCCCAAGTGAGCCACACCTAAGGTCCTTGAGAAAATTGCTAGTAGGAAAAACTGAAAACGATCCACACCAAAACACCTTACATTCAAAGTGATGAGAGAGGAAGAATTTAGAAAGTAGCTGAAGGAAACCATAATTTACACCTGCACTGCATAGGAAAACCCTGTTTCCAAAATAGGAAAATAAATAGTTAAACTGAATACATAATTGGAAAAGGCTAGACTGTACTATTGATCAAAATGTGATTGAACGTATTCATATTATCATACTCTCAGAATTTCACTAAGTGGAGATTCAAAAATTCCTGCAGTCCGCGCACCAGAGCTGGCAAGCAGGAATGGTTGAGGCGTTTCTCTCAGTCTCTCCCTCGGCCTCCTTCAGGCTGTCCCTCTGCTTACGCATGGGTTCATTAGCAAGTGTATGTGAAGAAGTGTGTCTCATAGAAGTGTCACTCGAAAAGTGAGCTGCTGCCTAGACAGTGCTCACACCTCCATGGGTCATTTTCATGGTCACAGGTTCCTTTGCTTCTCTGTGTGTAGGGCTGGAAGGGCCACCTTAAGAGCTGCAGCTCAGTCCTTCAGACAGGATGTCAATAGACAAGTGTTCTGATAGGTACCAACTGCTTCCTACTTCAACCACTGACATGGAAAATCATCTTGAAAAAGAAGTCTTGCAAAGTTGTGTAGCTGTGTATGTGAAAAGAATCCCTACCTTCAGCTCTGCAGCATAAAGTGACCTATGTTTAAAATTCTTACGAACTGGTGAGGTGCTGCATGCTTGTTAGCCCAGCACTCAGGAGGCTGAGGCAGGAGAATTGCTGTGAGTTTGAGGCCAGCCTGGATTGCATAATGGGTTCAAGGTCAGCCTCAACAACATAGTAACATGGTCTCAGAAGAACCAAAAACCCCAAACCCAAATCACAACTAAACCAAACTAAACCAGGAAGTCTGATGAGTTGTTACACAGCTCTCTGAGAGAAGAGCATCCATGATGGTGTCCTCCAGGGCACCTCCCAGGACTGGTGCTTTCCACGTTCTTTGGTGTTCTGTGCCTCAAAACTCAGGACACCTTCATCTGAGAAGGACACAGGACCTGTCAGTAACTTGTGCATCTGTGTCATGGCAGATTGGTCATTTTGGCCCATGAACACAGCTTATCTTTTGCATTGTAGGAGCAAGTCTTTCATTCCCACTAAACAATTGATGCCTGAGTGTTCACTGTGACCCTGGGACATGGGTCCTTACCGAGGGTGTGGGGTCTAAGGAACACATTTCCCTTGAGGTTTGTCCTTGTAAATTTTTCAAAGTTATTCTTTGTTTTTTGTTTACCTGAAATATGATCACTTCCTTATGGTTTCTACTCCTCCAGTCAGGGACGCTGTTAGTTCCAAGCTCCCCAGTACAGACACATCAGTTATGGGGCTTTCTTTCACCTACTTGTGGGGACCACTTCCCTTTCTACCCAAAGCTAAGATGAATCAGGCCCCTCTAACCCCATGTGGCCAATGAGAAACCTGATGGCAGTGATGTGAACAAATCCAGAATAGGGAAATCCCAGAGAAAGAAAGAGGGCACAGGGACAGGTGAGGGGCCATGTGTGGGTGTGGAACTGAGGAAGAAGGTGTGGCAGTGGACAACAGGAAGCTGACCAGCTTGTTGGCACTGACCTGACCATCACAAAATCTAATTCTGAAATTCCATTAAAAATCAATGTATTTATATACTTATAGGGCACTGGGAACAAACACAGCAGTAGGGGCAAGAGGGAGGGAGCAGGGGGATAGGTGTAGGGCAGGAGCTGGCTGTGGATCGGCTGAGGTCAGGAGGTGACACATGCTTTGGGGCCACAAAGGGCTCCAGGTTTAGAGCTGGTGAAGGTGCAGCTCTGGCAGCTGGCTCTCACTTCAGTGCTAGAGCTGGTGAGGGATCTGCATGCAGCACTGGTGCAGGCCCTGTAGGTGGGATGTGACCTTGATCTGTAGCTGGCCCTGAAGCTAGAAGAAAACTGACAGTGACTGTCCATGCACCCTCCATGAGAGCTGTGTCTACCAGCCCATCCCAAGATATCACCCCTGACTGCACGCGCCCACTGACTGTTGAGTCTCTCAAGTGGACACCTGGGAACTATTTGTACCTGCTCAGCCCCACCCTCTCCCATATGCTGCAGGCACCTACCCCAGTCTTCTCAGCCTTGCTCTCTTCTTCAGTGGGGTTGAGGGGCTACAGAGGGGTCAGAGAACAGAGTGTTTGGGGCATCCATCTGGGGGTGTATTTCCAACTGGGATTCAAGGAGGAAGGAGACACACCTGAGGGGATGACAGGAAAGAGACCTTGGTGAAGGGTATGACCACCTTCCCTTCAGTAAATTGTGAACTCCCTATCTTTCTTCTCCTGCTTACCACTTATGCTCTCTTTGTGGAAGGGAGGTATGTCTGCCGTGGCACTGGCTTAGTGGGCACAGGGGACTTGCTCCATAAATGCTTGAGAAGTGTGAGAAATGGGAGAATGTATCCTGCCCAGCCTGCCCTGATTCTTGGCTCATTGCTCTACCTGGATCTGTGTCCTTTGACCTTCTCTTCTCCATGCTGTGCACTCATATCTAGCAAGGTCCAGAGACTGTTGCATCTAACATTGTGGGGTTACCTGCTTTTCTCCCTCTAGTAGTTGTTCAGTGTCTGACTCCCACGGAGGGCCAGGAGGGCATCAGATGCCCCTTCTTGGTCACCAAAGCACTCTCAGTCCTGCATGAGTGTCTGTATATAGTGTGGCTTCATGCTTGTTCCTGGATAAAGGCACACATCAGCCTCTTCCTTGACACTAGGGTGAGCCTGGGCCCTCTGCCAGCTGGTAGAGACTCCTGCTCTGTATGAAACACATAGAGGGACTCTCCACTCTCCTTTACAGAAGCAGAATAGCTTCACCAGCTGCAGGATTGAACAAGGGTTGGGGAATCACTAGTGAGAAGAAGCACAGCCATTGCAGAAGGTCTGCCTCATGATAGGGACAAGGCCAGCACCTGCCAGCACTTGGACATCCCATTTCCTTCTATGTCCATGAAAGCTTGGTCTAGGAGCATTGCTCTGCTCAGAGAATCAAATAGAGGATGAGTAGGGCATGGAGACAGTCCCCGGTCATGGAACTACGTGTGGCCCAGGTGCACTGCACTGCAAGGATCTTCACTTACCTTCTTGTTATTGTGGTCTCATAAGTGAAGGTGGATGTCCTGGTGGTGCTCAGGAAGGAGGGCCCATGGAAGCCTCGGCTGACTGGGCATACTAACTCCGTCCGTTCCGTGATGGAGAGCGATGAGACTGTCTCCCAGACAGATGCCATTCTTCCCAGACTTCTGTAAGGGTCCCATCGCAGTGGTTTTCAATCTGAGGTGCAATAGAGGGGACACATGGAGTCAGTGGCCAAACCAAAAACCTGTAGGAGGCCTTCGGGGCAAAGCTTAGATTAACCCCCAAATTCTTTTGAGATGTTTGCCTCCAGAGAGACGGAACAACCTCAGCACAATAGTGGTTCCCAGAGGTAAGGTTAGATTTCAGAAGAGAGCCATGGAAAACCTTACCAATTCCAAGCCAGTTTGTTAGCCAAGCACAGGTGGCCACTGCCTGCCTAAAGAGCATCAACCAATGTTAACTGGGACAACATCGCCTGGTAGAAATAAGAAGACAAGTGCTCATCCCTTGTGCAGGGGTCTGTACATGAAGACCACCAAGATGCTCTCAGCGTACAAAGGGAAATGTTCCCAGGAAATAATGGAGTCCCAGAGCATGAAGAGCTGGGTGGTCATGATCACCAACTCTCTTCTTCAGTGTGGCTCAGGTCAGAGAGAACCAGCCCCTGAACTGTAGGACCCAGGACATTGGCCTTTGAGACAGGAAGTGACAGAGTAAGAAGAAATCCTGA
Source organism: Ctenomys sociabilis (assembly GCA_004027165.1). NCBI lineage: Eukaryota > Metazoa > Chordata > Mammalia > Rodentia > Ctenomyidae > Ctenomys > Ctenomys sociabilis. Next base: position 10,195 of record PVKA01023879.1, read on the forward strand.
TGCTTTTGATGAATATAGTGTAAGAGTTGGAGAAGAGGTTAAATAACAGTCAGTCCAGTGCCACATGGACACCTACATGCAGGTGTTAATGTAGTTCAGAGTGGTACAGTGTCACTATCCCTTTGAGGCAAACAAGGAGATGGGTAAAGAGGAAGAGGGTGAGGGAGGACATGAAGGTAAGATTCCTGTGGGAGCAAGAAATGGGGTGTGATGTCTACACAATCCTGGAATGAGGTATTCGGTTTGTGTCTGGCTTCTCCTTACTACTAAGGGATGTCATCTCAATTAACATGGGTTGATGCTCTGTAGGCAGGCACTGGCCACATGTGCTTGGCTAACAAATTGTCTTGCAATCAATAATGTTTCCCACGGTTCTCTTCTGAAATCTAACCTTACTTCTGAAAACCACTATTACGCTAGGGCTTCCTCCATCTCTAGAGCAAACAACCACTTGTATTTCTTCTTCAACACCTGAGCGGGGGCCTCTTCTATTCCCACCACTACCCAATGACTGAGCTGGCCTGTGCTGGCATTTTACAGCCCCAATGTCTTATGTAAGAAAATGGTACAAAGGTCTTAAGTGACCTATTTGGAGCACCTTGTACTCTGTGCAGCTATGTGTGGAGCATGTCCATACACCTATGGGAAGCATCAGTTCCTGCTGGCCTCTGGGATGTTTATGACACTGGTGTTCTTTTGTAGCTCAGATCACACACATACCTGGATTATGGGTTGCTACTCCAATAGGAGAGGAAATGAATATTGGGAGCTGTGGATTAAAACTGAACAATGGACCACCTCACCTGCCAGCCCTCTCGTGGACATAAATGTAACAGGATACTATATGTACAACATCCCAGCATCTACAACTCCATAGGAGGTCTATCCCTCATGGACCCAATTCCCTCACACCCAGAAAGAACTGTTGGAGTTGTGCAGGAAACTCACAGTGGTTTCCAGGTCACAGTGGGGTTGTGGTGAACTGCCTGGTGTCTCTTGGTGGCTGGTGGACAGGCCTTGGAAGAAATCGCCAGGAAGACCTCACCTGGGCTCCTCAGTCTTTGTGAGTGCCAACTGAGTAGGCCTGGGAAGGCCTCCTCTGGCAAGATGTCACCTCGTCTCCTTGATCTTTGTGGGTGCCAACTTAATAGGCCTGGGAAGACCTCCTCTTCAAAGACCTCGCCTGGGCTCCTCGGTCTTTGTGAGTGCCTCTTGGATAGGCCTGGGAAGTCCTCCTCTGGCAAGATGTCACCTTGTCTCCTTGATCTTTGTGGGTGCCAACTTAATAGGCCTGGGAAGACCTCCTCTTCAAAGACCTCGCCTGGGCTCCTCGGTCTTTGTGAGTGCCTCTTGGATAGGCCTGGGAAGTCCTCCTCTGGCGAGACGTCATCTGGGCTCCTCGGTCTTTGTGGGTGCCTCTTGGATAGGCCTGGGAAGTCTTCCTCTGGCAAGACCTCGCCTGGGCTCCTTGGTCTTCGTGGGTGCCAACTGAGTAGATGTGGGAAGTCCTCCTTTGGCAAGACCTCGCCTGGGCTCCTAGGTCTTTGTGGGTGCCTCCTGGCTAGATCTGGGATGATCTCTCCTGGGAAGACTTCCCCTGAGCTCCAAGTTGTTTGTGGGTTTCTTATACCATGGCCTGGGGAAACTTCCTCCAGGAAGTCCTCCCCTTGGCTCCTCAGTGACATTAGAGTACTGTGGCCTGGACTGTCGGTGTCATACTCTGGTTTCCTTGTATTCTCCGGACTCCTTGTTTTGTCTTCTGGGGAGAATATCTCTGAGCCAAGACAGGCCTCTGAGTGCTGGCTGGCTGGACCTGGTGAGACCTGCCTTGGTCTCCTTGGTTTCCTTTTGTGCTGAGGAGTTGGGCCGAAGGAGACTTCCACTGGGTTCCTGGATTTTTTTGTGTTAACAGTGGTGAGGTCTGAGGAGACCTCTTCCAGCCTCCTTGTTCCATTTTGGACCCTGGTATCAGGGCCTTTGAAGATCTTCCCTGTGTCCCTGCGGGCCTTTTTCTGCTGGGCTCCTGGGCCTAGGGAAGCCTTCTTTTGGTTCTTTGATGACTGAGGGTACCTAGTAGGTGGGTCTGGGGAGCCCTTTCCTGGCCTTTCTAGGAGCTTTCTAATTCTTGAGACTGAACCCGGGGAGTCTTGCCCCAGGCTCCTTGGGGCCTCTTGGCGTACATTAGCCTTGCCTATGGTGTCTTGTCTGGTTTTTGCCGTAATGGTTGAATTGCTCCGGCCACGTGGTCTGAATAGCCTGGATGGAATGAACCATCTTCTGATTCGTGCAAATATACTTTCTCTTCCTGAAGTCTTCTCACCTCGAGACGTTCTGAAACAGCTCAACATGTTCACTCTTCAGTGTCTCTTGGCAAATGAGCTCAGGAGGTGACTGTCACCCTATTGTGATGCATGGTGATGAGGGTTCTGAGTTCCAAATGGGCATGTTGCAAGAAAGTGATGTCATATCTTGGGTCCCCACCCAAGCTCCCCCTGTGATAAGAAGACCCTTTGGTCAGTATTTACATTCATAGTCAACTTTTCAGTGGTTATTTCCTTATCATTATTTTGTATCCATATATCTATGTCTATCTAGCATCTATCTGCTGTTCATGTTTGTAGTACTGAGCACTGAACACATGGTCTTCATAGGGAGCTACATCCTCAGACTTTTGTTTTGGACATTTACTAAAGTCTCAGCAAATCATTTAAGTAAGCATGTGGGGGTTCACCCGTGATCTTGCTGCCTGAGACATCCAGAATTCTGGGCTTACTGTCATGTACTACCATGCCCTACTTAGCATGCTTTTTGGAAATGGCAAACAAAAACTAAGGAGGTTGGTCTGGTTTTAGGCATTGGTGACATTTTAACTTTTAAGGCAACATACATGTGCTGAAGCTTTGACGTACAAATGCCAGTGGCGTCCCATTTCCAGCAGAATTCTCCTGATACTGGTCTTTAACTGACTGCATTTCTATCCGCATTCTGAGCTGGCAGGGCTGTTACCCATGAAGCTCGTGTTAGGGAATTTTAGAGCTTGTCTAGCCTCTGGAAACCTTTGCAAACTCTTCACATGAATGTCCTCTCAAAGTCTTTAAACCTCAGTGTCAAGTATTCCCAAAGCAGACCTATCACCAGCACCAAAACCTGAGTCTGTTCATTTTTAATTTGTGCATGTTTGCTGTATATAATCTTTACATTTCTTGTACACAGTACACAGCACATTCTAATTCCTTCGTTCCTTTCCTTAGCCTCTTCTCCCTACAGCCTCCCTTTCTTCTCTTTTCATTTGAGAAAGACCTATCTCCCTACTTCCTGCATCATTGTTTTGTTTAACTATTTATAATCTTCTGAGGGGGGCCACTTCAGATTTCTTTCAAAGGTCCAAGTGCCTGAGGATGCATAAGGACCCTACCCTGTGGTTTGGTTCTTATGCAGGGGATATATGCCAAGGGATATATCTTAAAAACACAGTGAAGGGCAAGGAGAAAAACTGAGCTTATGTGGGAGTGGAAGGAGCAGCCACTCTGGTGATCAAGAAGTAAAACCTGTGCAGTTGACTTCACCAGAGAAGCAGCATGCTAATAATTCAGGGCAGGGATTAGAGCGGTGCCAGAGAGGGCCAAGCTGAAGTGATCATTTTCACCTTCATCTAGGCATTAATGACATTTGTTAAAATGGAAGAAGTGTGGACACTTACTAAAGTGAATGTTCACTTCAGCTCAGGCTAAGAAAGTGGGCAATGTATCTGGAGAGCAATAGTGAGCCCTTGATGGTACAGGCAGCAGCCTATGCCCAGTCTGCAGTGGGACTGGCTGGGCCCTGGGCAGACCAGAGCCACAAAGGCACAGGGGGTGGGTGTGGGGTGAGGGGGGGCTGTGCTGGGGCAGAACCGGGGAGAAGGGAGCAGAGCAGGAGTGTGTGCTTGGGAAGCAGGAGCAAAATGTGGGCCCAGAGGGAGACTGCAATGCCGCCATGACTTGGATTCCAATGGAAGTTGCTGTGATACCAGGAAAAATGATCTCCGTGGATGACCCTCAAATGACCTAGGGGAAAGAATGAGATTCCTGAGCTGAAAGGTGCCTGGGATGAGTTTGTGCTCTCTAAAACTGAAGAATGAATTTTAGGAACAAATGGAGCATATGAGCATAATATATTTACTGGGGAAAGAAAGCTCCTGTCCAAGGAAGGGACAGGAGGGGGGCCATGAATGGGTGGTCCCTGGGAAGATGTCTCTTGCAGGGACTTTTCTTTTTGTATTTTAAGGAAGGATCTACAAGGTGTTAAGGGCCTCACTATTCTCCTAAGTGATCTATCTGGCTACAGCTTCCTAAGAACTGGGATTACAGGTCAGCACCACCACACCCAGTCTCATTTGCCACCTCAGCATGTCCCAGGGGCAGCCAGCAAGGCATGCCCTAGGATGGAAACCAGGCCCCTGCACCAGCTTGCAGGAGCTTCAATCTGCTGAGCTGTTTTGCTGGCGCTGAGGAATTCTTGCACAGAGCAAAATCATATGGTGAGGAGGGTCTAAGCTGGAGGAGAATATGGAAACTTGCTTAGGTGGGCATGAGGTGGGACAAAACAATGGTCAAGCAATGAGATTACAAGCACCATTGCTCAGGTAAAATTGATTAAATCAAAATGAAGTGGGGAAGCGAGTCATGTAGCAAGTAGGCACAAATAAGGAACAGGGTTTTTTCCTGTTAGGGGTTGAGTTAGTGAGTCATTTAAGCTCTTTTATGGTGATGCATATTTATTTAGAATATCAATCACTAATGCTCATTCCTAGGGAAGTATGTGACTGATTTGTTTACCCTTTTGTCTTGAGGTCTGGCCTACATTGGGGAGTGCCTGTCTCTTCCAAAGTTACAAAGTCACCTATCTTCTCAATCATCTCCTTGAAGGCCTGGCCATGTCTGGCTGCCTATAATATTTCTATCTAATTCAGTTGCCTACAACATTCCTCCCTCTGAAGAAGTAACCTGAACTGCCTTGAGGGAACCTGGCTCCTTCGGGATAAAAGGTGTCCTAGCTATGAAAAGGGAGTCACAGACACTTTCCAGAGGTTCTATCTAAAGGCCTTCAATTGACACCAGGCATTTTTATCTTGGGTAGGTGAAACAACTAAGTCTGGAGAAGACAAAGCTAAAGAAAAGATTAAACATACATGGGCTAAATAATCACTTCAAGAGGAAAATTATGAACACAGTAAAAAATGATTTTTACCAAGATGCCATCATGACTTTTTATAAGATGATAAAGATAAGGTCTAGGGGACCACAGCACCTCACACACCATTGATTTGATTTCAGTTATCTTGGGCAGCCCTTGAACAATTTGAAGGATCTGGAGTGTAACCATCTTTTGTTAAGTTTGTAGCTACAAAGACTAGTTAGAAATTATAGTATTTAGATCTCTTAAGTGTGGGGTTTAATCCCTTTATCTTCCATGACCATTGGGTATAGTCTCAAATAAACTGGCCAATTCTATTATTACTGGGAGCACGTGAATTACAAGACCCGTGGTAAACACTGAGTACTGTCCAGTTTGCAAGTGGGGCCACTGGCTCGGTAACTACTGCCATGTGCATGTGTGTCTATTAAAAGTTTAACAGGCTTTCTCCTGATATTGACAGTTAACATGGGTTCCCACAGGCTGAGAGGTGAAGACCCATGACCACCTCAATCTGAAACTTCCTCTGACTTCATCAAGAACACTTTCTTTTTTCCCTCTCAGCAGCTTTGGACATTTTTGCTTGAAATGTGCCTTCTCTCTGTCCAGGTACAGGGAAGCATAACATATTTCCTGTTTCTCAACTGGCCTTCATTCTTGTAAGCTGCTAGTATCACTATTGTCATTTTCTGTCTATAATTCCATTTTGCATCCTTTCTAGTACGAAACACCTCAACTCTGACAAATTTATTCCTGAAAACCCTTCGGACTTCTGCAGCTTGTGTCAGATATCTGGGGTGCACAGAGCAAGGTAAAACTTTTTGGTTTAAGGGCTCCTACAGGGAGCCCTGCCCAAGGAATGTGAGGGCAGCTTCTCCTGCAGTGGATCTCCTGGCCTATAAGTAGATTGATAGATGTAACTTCTTTTGAGGGCGATCAGCCCTACCCAAGGAACCTGAAGATAGCTTCCATTGTAATGAGCCAGGAAAAACTGAAGGATCACTAGGAGTGTGAACTGCATAGCCAGATCTTCTATCTGAATAAAGACATTCTTAAATGAATGAATGAATAAATAAAGCAATGCAACAAGGGACTAATTCGTAAAATAAAGTACATGTATTTAAATATCATTATCCATAATCCTTTGTGAATTATAAACACGAAACTTTGCTTCTTTCCTGTACAGCTAATCTGTCTGAGGGAGTGGTGGGCTCTTCTTCAAGGGTCTTCATTTCAGGGCCAGCAAGATAGCTCAGCTGACTAAGCACCTGCTTTAGCAAGTGTAGGAAGCAGAGTTCAATTCCTAGTCCTGTCTGCCACCCTTGCCCTGGACCCTGGTCACACTAATTCAAAAACCAATCACTAGGAGTCCAAACTGTGTAATGAGAGACTGTAGACTCTGTACTAAATACAAAAGAAAGAAAAAAAATAAAAACCTAACTTAAAAATTAAAAAGAGATTGGAAGAAAAAAATTTAATGTGAAAAAAAGAGTTCATCAAAAGCATATGAGAAAAAGTAGAACATTGTCAGTCACTCAGGGATTACAAATTGAATCAAGAATATTCAATTTCTTAATTATTGCTCCTATTTCTGGCTCCCCAGGATTGGGATTACAGGTCTGAAATCCAACATAGTGGACACAATGAACACCAAATGCTGACAGTGACGCAGAACAAAAAACACTCATTCAATTGCTGATGGGAATGTAACAAGTTAAGTGAATTTTATGCTTTAACTATGGGAAATTATTAGAAAACCTTCTGCTTCCTGTTATGTACTCTAAGAAATAAGATTTTCCTCTCTGCTCAAGACGTTTAACAAGAAATAACTGTTCCTTTTCAAGGTAGCAAGCTAAAGCAAACTCCTTCCCTAACCATCTCCTGCAAACAGTCAGCTTAAGATGCATTTTGTAAAAATATGCACTTATCACTAGACTGTAAAATACCTCATACTTAGAAACACTTTGCAGTGTGTCAAATAAATGCAGCTTTCTGTTGTTCTGTGCTGATAACAAATTCACTTACCAAACTGGATGTGATTTCTGTTATAAATACCCCCCCCTTCTACCTACGTTCGATTGTCACTCAGTCTTCTCCTGCGTGAGAGCTGTCTGAGGACCCTGAGCTCAGTAATAAATGGCTCTAATCAAATTTTAATCTGGTCTTTCATCTGGTTCCTATACTGAGTGACCCATTACAGGGAATGCAAATTTCTATAACCACTTCGGTGTTTTTTCCCAAATAAACATACACTGACCGTGCTCCCAAAGCTGTCCTTGATACTTACCTGGTGGTTGAACACAGGTCCACACAAAGCTTTGTACACAGCTGTTTACATGAGCTTCATTCAGATCTGTCAAGCTTGATAATGGCCAGTAGCTGCATCATAGACAAGTTGTGGTGCATTAAGGCAAAGGACTATTACTCAACATTGAAAAAGTGCGTTATAAAGTCATGAAGACACAGAAGAACCTTAAGTGCATGTTACTGAGTGAAGAAAAGCAATTGCAAATGTCAAATTCTATTATTCTAAGTATAAACATTCTGTCACATGTACTATTATATACTTAAGTCTGTAGGTCATACCAGGCTATAGAATACAAGCCGTGTGACAATTTTGATTATACAAAATGATTTTGCTTAAATAAAACTAAGAAACTGCTAAATTAATTTGAGTATTTTTATAAAAAGAATGGATCTTTTATTTTAAAAAAGGTATTGGAAACACTTGCTCATCAACAGAAATGTCAGACATATAATAACCTAATCCAAAAAATACTAATAACTTAACCATCACTGATATATTTACTTATTTATTTATGGATTTTTGAGCCAGGGTGTCACTGTGTCATTTGGGCTGAACTTGAGCTCCTTGTGCAGCCCAGGGCGGCCTTGTACTCACAGTGCTCTTCCTGCCTCAGCCTCCAAGTGCTGGAATTACAGGTGTGCACCACTGTCAGCCATTTAAAAGGTACAAAGTTGTATAGACTTTTCATTTTCTTTAAAGGTATGTCTGTCCAGAAAAGATGTGTAGAGCAACGTCTTAACTTTAAGGTAACTTTAAAGAAGTGCGTGGCTACATGACCTTCCATTGTTTAGTTTTCTGTCCCAGAGTTCTCAAGGGCGAGGCTGGCATGGCTGTGTCTGATGGATGCCAGGAACTCCAAGCTCTAATCCCATCCTGCTATGGAGGAAGAAAATTATCCAGGGCTCAGTGCAACGTTTGTATTAGGTAATTCGAAGTAAATAAAAGAACAAAATATTGGGAGACATAACAAATGCTGATCTTTAAATATATGTTGAAGCAAAGTATTCCCAAATTTAAATGCGCACCAACAATTCTCATCTACATTATTTTTGAATCAGGCTTTTCATGTGAACTAGCAATGTTACTTTGTATTTAGAAGTTTTGGATAATTTTTCCACGTTCTTCACTACAGAGATACTTTCCCTAAGAATATAATTGAACATTTGAAGTAATCACACATATTAAAATATGTGTTACATATTTTATTACATATCCATGAAATAAGGATCCTGTACAAATGTCTTAATTAGTTTCCTCTTTGCTGAGAATAACCCGGACACTGAAAGTTAAAGGACAAATGGTGACCTCAGCTCCCAGTCTGTGGAGGTTTTAGTCAGTACTCGACTGGCTCCCAGGCAGCATGGCACGTGGAGGGGAAGGAGGAGGGGGAGGAAGAGGAAGTGGAGGAGGAGGAAGGAGGAGGAGGAAGAGGAAGAGGAAGTGGAGGAGGAGGAAGAAGGAGGAAGAGGAGGAAGAGGAAGTGGAGGAGGAGGAAGGAGGAGGAAGAGGAAGCGGAGGAGGAAGAGGAAGAGGAGGAGGAGAAGGAAAGGGAAAGAAAGAAAAGAAAAAAAGACAGAGAAGCGCTTATTCCACTGAGCCATCTTCCTTGCCCCAGTCAACAGCTGAGGGAGCAGTGCTGACACCTCAGACTGTGACTGTGTATTTACCCTTTCAGTGTGACTTTTGCAGTCTTACCAGTTTTTGTTCGTAGGCTTTACTTTTTAGAATAGTTTTGGACCTAACAATAAAAGTAAGCAGATAACACATCTTTTCTCCCTCAATTTTTTTTATTATTACAATTTTACCTTAGTATACATTTACTATAACTAATCAACTAATATTGGCACAATATTCATCATCATCATCGTCATCTCAGACAGGTCCTACTGAGTAGTTTGGGCTGGCCTGGAACTCATTATGTATACCAGGTTGGCCTCAAACTCATGGAAATCCTCCTGCCTCAGCCTCCAAAGTGCTGGGATTGCAGGTATGTGCCATCAGTCCCAGAAGTGGTACATGATTCTTTTTTTTTTTCCTGTATTTAGGACAGGGTCTACAGGGTCTCACTGTGTAGATTGGACTCGTAGTGATCCTCCTGTTTTCCGCCTCTCAAGTCCTGGGATTACAAGGGCGTGCCTCCATGCCCAGTCTCAATCACTGTCCCAGTGCTCCCCTGGGGCGGGGCCAATACGGCATGCTGGGTATTGAACCCCAGCAGCTGTGCTCTGCCTAAGTAGGCACTTTAGTTCGCTGAGCTATCAGGCCATCCCGGTACATGATTCCTAACTGAGTCTTATCATCTATTCAGATTTCCTTAGTTTTTCTTCAATATTCTTTTTCTATATAATGAGGTTTTGCTTTGGGTTTTGGTCGTGCTGGGAATCAAGCTCAGGACCTCGTGCACGCAGGGCTGCCACGCTGGGCCGCAGCCAGCTCGACTCCCTCCGATGTGCGCACTGCATTTTCTCCTCTGTCATTTGCCTTGTTGCCATAGAGTACCAGAATTAATTCTCCTTCCGTGTTTTATGCCCTGGTGCCTTCTTTACCTCGATGGCTTTGGGGCTATTCTTAAAACAGAGGTGCCTTGAACACATGCTCTGTGCTACTGGGGGAGTCGAGTGACAGCTGTTGCTAAGTGACGAAGGCGAGGTGGAGTGTGCAGCGCGGCCGCCTTCGCTGAAGGGTGAATTACGCCCTAGACAGGGTAAGCAGGACTGTGTGAGGACTTATTTTGCTGCTCATGATGGTGTGCGATATAAAGCATCAATAACTTATTTTTGGAATTCTATATTTCATGCTTTTGGACCGCAGTTGACCCTGGGTACCTGAAACCGTGGCAAGTGAAATCCCTGACAGAGGGGCCTGCTGAGTGCCGAGTGTATTTAGTCTTTGTCTCTAGTTCTTGTCAGAGCTCATAGAACTGTTAGAATTTCCACTTTGGCTATTCATAATGATTCCCTTTGGTCACACCTGCTTCTTGCTAATGAGATGACAGGGTGCAGCCCCCGGATGGGGTCAGCAACAGAAAGACCAAGTGATGAGAAAATTAGAGGGCTGGACCCTTCAGTCCTACCCACCAGCATCAGGGAAGGAGGTGGCTAGAGACGAAGCTCTATTAAAACTCTTGAAAGCTGGTACTGCGGTGTACCCCTATATCCTAGGACTTGGGAGGCTGAAGCAGGAGGACCGTGAGTTTACATCCTGTCTTATCAATTTAGTAATTTAACAACACCCTGTTCCCAAAATAAAATGTAAACTTAAAAATAAGCTGACATTTGAAACTGTTTCATTGCTATTTTTTCTCATTAAAATGAATAAAAAAAGAATAACTGGTTGGAAGACAACACTATGCATTTTAACAAATACTATGAAATTCATCTTATTTTGTTAATTGAAAATCTGTATCACTTGTAATTTATCTGTTGCAATACTATTTCATACTCTTTAAAAAATTAAAAAAGTTTTTAAAAAGTGAAAGAAAAAATAAGCTGGTGATGTAGCTTCGGGTTCTTGTCCATAAGTTCCATCTGTCGTAGTGCAAAACCAAAAGGAAACAACAAAACGAAACAAAACACCAGTCTCCAAGAACACAACAAACCCCCCTTGGATAAGATCTCGTGAACTAGGTTGCTGAACACGTGCAGGTGTTGGGGGCAGGAAGCCCAGGCCAGGCATGGCCACTCCGTGTCCACCTGCATCTTGCCCTGTGCATTTCTTCATCTGGTTGTTTGTCTGCTGCCTTTATAATATTTTTTGTAATAAGCCAGGAGAATGCTGCCCTGAGTTCTCTGAGCCACTGTAGCTAATTATCAGGCCCAAGGAGGAGCAACACAGGACCCCTGATTTATAGTGGGTCTGAAGGTCTGCGTCTGTTGAGATTTTGTGACATCTGAGGGACAGATCCAGGTTGCTGCTTATTCCTCACCATTGTCGGTCATCTCCAGTGTCACTTGATGTGTAATCTACCCTTTCCACATGGATTTTGGTACCATATTTAAGGGATCATCTGTTTTAGTGGCAGTAGAAACTAAAACTGAGGTAAAGAGCACAAACTCATAGGCAAAAGCTTTAATTGGGAAGGAAGAGAAAATACAGAAGGACTTCAGCTTGAGGAGCAGAGCTGAAGGAGACAGATCACAGATCCCCAAGGTTGGGGTGGCTATTAACAAGAGAAAAAGGCCAGCTGGAGTTGCTGAGGTGGCTGGCGTCTTGCTGTTCTTTTTTTCTGTCCTAGTTCTTGGAGGTGGCTTCTAAGAAGTCCTTATTATTATTATTATTTTAAATAAAGATATCTTTTTTTTTTTTTTGGTGGAACCGGGGATTGAACTCAGGCCCTAGTGCTTGCCAGGCAAGTGCTTATTCTGCTAAGCTGTCTCTCCAGTCCAATCCTTATTATTTGAAAAGACAATCTCCTTCTCATGGAATGATTGCTCCTGCTCAGAGGGGATCTCATCAAGAGTGGCTGTCAGCATGGGCTCTGCTGGAATCCAAGGTGATTGTGGGCTGAGGGCAATGGCAGGAGACTTCAGACTCCACAGGGTCTGGAATGGGATACTGTACAAGCTGTAGCTGAAAGGCCCTGGTGTCTTCTCATTTATTATTTAGTTGTTATAGGAGTTCAGACTCCCAGTGATTCTCCTGTCTCAGTCTCCCTTGAACTGGATTACAGGCATGTGCCACCACATCCAGTTGTCCTTGGTATCTTAAGAACACTGTTGTCACTCCTGTCTTGATGTCCTTAGTCTTGAAGGGGATTGAGACAAGGTTAGGTAAATTCAGACTAATAAAAATTTTAGTTTTCAGACAGACAATGCTTAAGTGATTAAAGATGCCTATATTCAGAGCCAGTTGGGAATCTGACACCCAAGTTTTGAGTAATAAAGGAAGCAGATAAAAAATGAAGGTGGAGATGTGTTCAGTTACCCACTGGGCACTGTAGGTCCAAGTGAGGAGTCAGTGCTTTCCTGCAAAAGCAGCTTTTATTTATTTATTTATTTATTTATTTATTTATTTATTTATTTATTTATTTATTTATTGTGTATGATCCTGGGGATTGAATTCAGGACCTTGTGCTGACCATGCAAGTGCTTATTTTACTGAGCTATCTCCCCCACCCTGGATATTGATTTATACTCAGCTAAGTCATAAACTTTTTCTTGTTAGTTTGAATTAATTTATCAATCAGTGTTCTGTATAGAGGAACCTATCTGCCAATTTTGTCACATTTCTTTACCCATTGATTCTTTTCTTTTGTATTGCTCTGTTCTTACTGGTATACTAACTGGATTAACTTGCAGATAGTGTTGGTTTATTGGAAGGAACAGTTAATGCTTATTTATTTTGGACCAATTTTATATGCTTGTATCTGGTAATCTGAACAACTACTTTGACGATAACAATACACACTAGAATAAACACTGTGGATTTTTTTATCATCTTGTTTTGAGATTGTATATAATTTTTAATATTTTTCAGCATTTTTATTCCATTTAGAATTTTAAAAATAAAAACACCGATTGGCATAGAATCACAGTTTTCTTTATGACTTTCATGGAAGTACTTCTACTGTTTGCTCTGGAGTTGTTTGTTTGTTTGTTTTTTTAATGTGTGTTAGTACAGGGTTTACAGGGTCTCACTACACAGATCAGACTCAGAGATCCTCTTGTTTTCGGCCTCCCAAGTGCTGGGATCACAGGTGCACGCCACCACACTTAGTCTGAATTGCCCTCTCAGCGCTCCCTGTTGGCGGGGCTAGCACAGCACTCTGGGGATCAAACCCCTGTTGCTGAGCCTGCCTAAGCAGGCATTTTGGTCAGCTGAGCTATGTGGCCAGCCCTGCTATGGAGTTTTTATTAGGTATGTTTTATCAGGCTTTGAATATAGAAGGAAAAGCAATTTCCTTCTATAACTAGTGTGTGTTTTATTGTGAATCAGTGTTACACATTGTGACATGCTTTTCCTGCATGTGCTGAGATTTTTAGGGTTTTTTCCTTTGTTGTTTCAGTATGTTAATTACATTAATAATATTACTTTTTTTTTTGTGTGTGGAACTGGGGATTGAACTCAGGCCCTTGCACTTTCCAGGCAAGTGCTTATTCAATTGAGCTATCTCCCCAGCCCCCAAAATATTACTTTTGATTTCTTTGTATTTTAAGGATGGTCTTTATCTCATTGTATTAGTCAGCTTAGGCTAAGTTCTAAAAACAGAAGACTACTTCTTCCTCATGTCACTGAGAAATGACTTCATATCTTTCTTAATTCTAGGATCCAGGTTGATGGAGTGTGGAAACAAGATGCTGGAGGATCTGAGTGCTTCTGTTCAAAGGTGTTGTGTGATACTTGGATCCAGATGTCCTTGGCCAGAGTGTCCGTGATACAGTCTGACGTCAGCGGGGCGGGTGGGCGTATGACCCTGCCCAGCAGGCTGTGCGGATGTTTTGACAGTGATGCTGTATCACACCAATCGTGATATATTATTGCTTCAATTTTGCTGGATTTCTTTTCAAATATTTACTTAGATTTTTAATCTATGTTTACAAGTGTCCTGTTTTCTTTTGCTTTTGAGTCATAAAAATAAATTGGGCAACTTTGTATCTTTTTATCACACAGATTGGGAATGTATATGTGAAACATTAATTATTTGCTTTCCAAATAGTTAAAGAATTTATTTATAAAATTGCTTGGGCTTCGTGCATTGTTTTTCTTTTTCTTTTGAGTAGCTATTTGACTACGGCTTTAATTTTTCTTATGGTTAGTACTGTGTTAAAAAAATACTGTGTTAACGTTCTCTACTTTTTTGGTGGAGACCCAGTTTAGGAAATTTTGATTTTCTTAGAAAATTGGCCTTCTATGTTGTTTAGTGGTTTAAGGTTGTTCTTGGTATTCTCTTTGTTAACTTTGGCTATATGCTGTTTGTGGTTCAGATTTGTTATTTTTTCCTGTATTAAGTAGGCTTTATCAGAATATACTTTTAAAAAGAATGATTCATTTATATTTTGAGAATATCTTCAGCTTTCCTTTATCCTTGAACAACCTCTATTTAGGTCAGAAAACCTCAGTCTCTCCATGCAGCTCCTAAAATATTCAAAGCATGTGTAGCACAAGGTGCTGTATAATTCTCATAGAATAGAGGGGAGCTGGTCCCAGTGACAGGAGAAGCCTGGGGAGTGGCTGGGAGGGTCTTCGTTCCAGGCTACAAGAGCTCGTCACCCCCTCTGGAAAGAGCTAGACTGGTGTCACCTTTTACGGTAGGTAGAGGACAAAAGTGATGTTAGTACTTTTCTCTTTCCTACATCTGCCTGTTCTTCATAGTGACCTTGCATCTGCATCTACTAAGAAGGTCATTATCAGCTGAATCCTGTTTCCCCTCTTCATATTCATTGAAATCCTAACCTTCAGTTATGGCTCAAAATATGACTGTGGATTTATTTGAATGTTTGTTTTTTGTAGTACTGGTGACTGAACTCAGGACCTTGTGCTTGCCAGGCAGGCACTTATGCCATTGAACTATATCCCCAGCCTCTTGTGACTATATTTTGAAACAAGGTCTTTAGAGAGATAATTGGTTTGCACTCAGGTTGAGGATGGGTCCTAATTCAGCACAATCAGCCTCCTTGTACAGAGAGGAGATCAAAACATAGACATGTACAATCTGAACTGTGATGTCTAGATGTTCCCCCAAAGCCTCATGCAGTGCGGTCTGGGGTGGCTTCTAGTCTGTGATTGATTCTTGGCCCAGTGCTGGGATTAAGGGTGTGAAGGCTACACTGGTCCTATGGAGGGTCGCCTACATACACTATAAGGGACCTAAGGATGTTTGCCTGTTTTTTGCTCTTTCCTGCTGCTGTGAACTGCTGCCTTTTTCCACCCTGCTTGGGGTCAGCTGATTACTGACTGAAACTTCCACAAACTGTGAAATAAATAAACTTTTCATTCCTTAACTGTTGTTGTTTCCGCCATGAGAAAAGTAACTAAGACACCCAGTTTACAGGCCCAGGAGAGAGGCCTTAGGAGAAACCAATCCCATCAACATTTGATCTTGAACTTCTGGCCTATAGAATGGTGAGGAAATCAGTTGTTTAAGTTGCCCGGTCTGTGGTAGTTTTTTTTATGGAAGCCCTTAAAAGTGAATACAGAGGTGAAGTCTATTTTCTACCTCTTGAGTCCTATTTGGTCATGTGACTTTAGCCAGAAAGTAGGGTGGAAATGAACATGTTGATAGCCAATCTCAGCTGCCCCAGGACACTTGAGCAAGAAAAGTTATTATTGCACAGCACTAAGGCTGTTCCATAGCATTGCTGTGGTTATAGAAGGCAGCTACATGTACTGAGCCTGCCTGTCTAACCTCAGAGGCTGGAGAGGGAGTGCTGAGGCTTGGGACAAAGTTTCAGAGCCCAGTACTACCTAGAAGGTTGAACTGAAGGAGTGGCTGAAGAGGAGGCCCTGGAACCAAAGCCAGGGCCCCAGGTAGAGTGAATAGGTTTGGAGATGAAGGAATGTCACAGGACCTCCATCTTCTTGCCAAGAGCATTCTCCCTCTGGATGAGAGTCTGCTGCCCCACCAATACACCTTGCTTCTCTACTCAGGGAGTCATCTAGCTTTCATTTAGGAACAGAGCTGCTCTTGCCATCTGTAGCCCAACTTTGTTGTAGAGTTCTAGTCCCAGAGGATGTCCTCAGGCTGCTGTTAGTTTAACTTTGGGGAACCTGGAGGGAGCTGCAGTAGGCTAGAGTGCTAACTCCCAGAAGAGCCAGTCACTCTATGATACCCTGGAAAATTGTTCAACAAGTATTCAGTCATTTCCTTTATTTTCTGGAGAAGAGTATATTTTCTGGTGCATTGACTTTGGTCTTGGTCATGTGACTTACTTTGGCCAATAGAATGTAAGCAGCTATGATGCTACAGGAGAAGTTTTTAACATGTGTGTGCAGTTGGTTTAGGCCTCGTGTATATTTTCTGCTTGCCACAGAAGTATGTGCCCCAGTTAGCTGATGACTCAAGGAGAGTAGGGATAAAAAAAAGGATTATCTGTGCAACTATAAAAGCCTAGAACCAAATCTCAGATCTGCAGACACAACAAGCAAAAAGATGCTTGCTATTGTAATTTGAAGTTAAGGATGCCTTGTTCCACAGAATTATTGCAGTAGAGCTGATTCATCTTTCCTTGGGGTAGTCATCCAGCCCAAGAGGGATGTTTTGGGGCCCTAGTGATAGGATGAGCAGCAGGCTGAGCAATGGGAAGCTGCCCAGGGCAAGCATGAGCTCATCCTCAGCCAGGAGGCATGGCAGGAGTGAGCCAAGGGATTTGAGGCGTGGGATACATTTCTTGGCCCAGCTGTGGCCCAAGGAGCTACAGGAAAGAGAAGCCAGTTGGTAGTTTTTAAGTTCTGTTCCCTTGGATTTAAGAAAGAGCTTCTACTCTTGTTGCTTAATTCTTGCTGATGAGGAGAACTTGCTTCTTACAGACCACAGCCACTGGCCACTCCTCTGCTGTCAAACGAAGCATCTGAAAAACTGCAGAATTTTTCTGGGGTTATTAGGTCCCTCTTGATCCCAGATCCATAAATCTGGATGGCCAGGTATTGCAGGGGCTCAGGAGGAGGAGGATGGTGATTCTCAGCTGCTAATTAAGCAGTTCATGGGAGCCAGGCAGCAGTCGGAAGTGTAATGACTGGAGAAAGACTTGGAGGTAGGGGAAGGGTGGAAGCTATGCAGTGCAGAGGTGGCAAGTCATTCCTTAACTCCACCAGTGGTGCCTTTGATACTGTGGGCAGGGACTGAGCAAAGGCAAAATCTAGCAAGGGACCCCATTCGACTTCCTTACCCTGGGGTCCCCACAGTGTGCAAATGGGTGGCTGATAATTTATTTTTCATAGCTGTCTTGAATTTTTATCCTTGTTTTAGCTCTTTCTTGGTATATTAAGGGGTAAGTTTTTACAAACTACTTGACTGGATGCCAGCTTAAAATGAGGTAACTATCTTTGATTTGAAAAATCTTTCCTGAGGTTTTAAGGGCTCCTACAAAATCAGACAGGTCTAGATTATAACCCAGGAAGGGTTTGCTCAGTGTGGGTGTGGCACATGAATATACTAGCTTCATCTCCAGAATCTCCCAGAATCCACCTCTTCCTATCACCATTACCTCCATCACTCTTGTCTGGACCACTGCAACTGCCACAGTCACTGACTGCTTTGACAATCTCTGAAAATGCCAGTTACCCTTCTAAATAAGGACTTCTGTGTGTGCATTCCTCTTTGCCTGGAATGCTTCTCCCAGGGACTGTCACGGCTCCCTCCCTCACTGCCCCTAGGCCTTTTCTCACTGAGAACTTGTTGGTGTACTAGATCTAAAAGTGCAGTCTCTTGATATGTTTTGACTTCTCACCATATAACCTACTGTGTGTTTGTGTTATTTACTACCTATCAGTCCTATTGTTTTTCTAGACTGAGAACTCCACAGAGAAGGCAGAGCCACTTGTCCGCATAGTAGGTGCTCAATAAGTATTACCAAATGCATGTGTTATTCAGTGATCTCACCTATTTGTTCTCAGTTGGATACTGGCTGGTTAGAGGATATCAGGAGGTATTTAGGCCCCACCTGTGCAGGTATAGTTCACTAACGGGGCAGAAGGAACCAAATACCTAATCTCTGGGTAAGATCCAGGCCTTTTGTACTTATAGGCTTGGCTGTTAGGATGACGACAAAAATGCTCCCTGAAAGTGTGCAAATGATAGCTCTCAATATTGTCTTGTGTGAGTTCCACTCTGAAATGGACCCAGGAGAGAGGAGATTACAGACAACGTGGATCTGAAAGCACAGAGCAAGATGGAAGAGCTTCAGGTGAAGCCTGAGTTAGCCTGGAGGATGGAGAGGGAGGTGGTATCACGGAAATAGGCCGGACACACCAGGAGGTAGAACCCTGACCCTAGGTTCTTCCATTAATTACTTGGCTCTGGCTTTCAGCTCTTGAAGTGGCTTTTAGTCCACAATTGGGCTTTCCACCAAGTTCACTTATTAGTACATGGACACTGGCTTTTGTAATCATTAAGTTGAATTTCCCATTAGAACCGTTATAACCTGTCTCCTTCAGCTCACAATCTCATTTTCCAGTTAGCGAGGCAGTGTGTGTTAGAGTGTGTGTGGCGAGGCCGGCCTTCTAGGGCTGCCGTGCTGAGGATTAGGTTCTTGGCACTACTCGACAGATACTGCCTGGTGACCTCTTTCCTTTTTCACAGGCCTTTACCCAAATCCTGCACTTCTGGTCTTTGAGGCAGAGGGTTTCCAAGATAAATCATTTGTGCCAGGTCCTGGTGTGTGTGTGTGTGTGTGTGTGTGTGTGTGTGTGTGTGTGTGTGTGTAGGGGTTAATTTATGCTGTTGTCAGTCTAAAGAACTATGGATAGCCTTGAAATGCGTTGATGGCACACAGAGGGTGCCAGCATATCACTCCCTGCAGCTTCTGCTTGCCAGAGTCCTGATTTTGGTTCGGGATACCACTGCGCCCATCAGGAAGCCACCAGTGAACCTTCTTTCCCTGAAACAAATCTTGACAGACTTTTCCTGGAAAGGTCAAGTTAATAAAATTTACTTTGTGGGTCAAGGGACCCAAATGATATTATGCAGTTAGCTTTCACATAATTTTTACAAGTCATGACATTTTTATTTTCCTCCCACTCTTGAGGGGCTATACGAACTCAGGTGGCAGCCTGAATTGGGCCTGTGGAACTTTCTGATCCCTGTGAACCAGTCACACCTACTTCCTTAGCCTTCATAGCAGGGTGGACATGTGACTTGATTCTGGCCAATCAGAACCTGAGTGGAGGTGTGCAGTCGGTCTGGTGGCTCTGGGCAGGCTCTTGGTAGCTTGATGAAAGGAGACAAGTTCTACAGCTAAATCTCTTCTCCTTTGTTCTCTGCCATGAGCAAAAAATGATATATGGAGTCATTGATCACAGGGCAACAGAGAACAGAAGCCCATATAATAAAGATAATGAAGCAGATAGAAAGAGCTTGTCAATTCCAGCAATGAATTTACCTTGTAAATTGTCGAGTGAGAAAATGAATGTTCTGGGCTTGAGGCAGCTATCGCTCAACTCCCTTATTGCTGACTCTGTTCTCAGGTGACCCAGCATGCTAGAAATGCCAGTAATTGTCTGCCCTGTTCCTCTCCTTTCTGAGAAGCTTGGTCTCCCCAGGGTGTGTTGTCCCACATGATCATCTCCTTCCTACCTACCTGGTCCTGCTAGTAGATCTGCCCCAGTATTGCCAATCCTTAGGCTAGCCTGTCACCCATGGCTTTGGTGGCTTGTTTCAAATGAGCAATGGAACCAATCTGATTTTCTCTCCCAGGAAAAGGAACTGATACTCCTTTTTTGGTTTCTGGCAGGACAGAAAGAGGCAGACACAAACAATATGGTGGAGTCCGTCTGGTGAAAGATGATTCTTGAAAGAAATATGCACAAATGTCACAGCCGGGGTGCCTGCCAGTGCTTCCAATACATCCTTACCTCTGGCTCCTGGCTGTGAAAACTCAGCCTGTGGTAGTCCCACTTTCTGTTTCTTCTAGACTCCAAATGCATCTTCTGCTCTTCCTTTAGTTCCCTTATATCAGAGCAGTTCTGAATGTACTCTTTCTAGGTGGAGGAAGCATTTAGCATTTCTTTTGTTTCTCTGCTCCCCATAAGGGGCAGGGTGGGGGAAGGGAAGCTTGGGCCACCTGAGAACAATGCCAAATACCCCTTCACAAAGGCCTCACTCTTCAGGGTCACCTGGGTCCACTTGGCTCCAGGGAGCTGTCCTAGGCGAGGCAGAGACTAGGGGACCAGTTTAGCCTTTACAAGCATCTGGTTTTGTGCTCCACTGGAACCACAAAAAAGAAAAAAGAAATTACTTTCCAAGTAGATGTTGAACATGTAGTCCCAGGGGGTGTAACAGGACTGGAATAGAATCAGGGTCAAGAGGGTTCTGAGGAGTCAGAGCAGGTCACTGAGGGGCAAATGATGGAGGTCCCAAATCTCTCCCCAGAAATTGTCGTCACCCAGAACTGGAGGGACAGAGGGACTGGCTTGTGATGGGGCAGTGCCCTCATCTGTAGGGGGTGTGGAGCTCTGGATGGATGAGAGGGCTAGGTGGATGAGAAGGGCATTCAGGGTGAGTGTTCCTACAGAGGTGCACGACATAGGGGTTCTCTGGGGACATGCATGGTCTCTACCCAGGATGAGCTGGATGAAAGGAACCAGGATCCCTGCAGGGTTCTCATGGCTTAGCTTAGAGCAGGGGATCTGGAAAGAAGATCTTAGGAAGATGAGAAGGCTCTGGTAGGTGGCCAGTGGGGAGTGCAAGACAGGATCAGGTGCTTTGCAGGAGGGCAGTTGACCCAAGGCTTATATTTGGGGTGCTGGGAGTTAACCAGGGCTCACACACAATTACAGTCTCTTGGGGGCCATTTATGCTCAAGTGGATGTGGATGATTCTACGTGGAGAGTTGAAAAAGGGGGAATAAAACCCCAGGGAACACTGAAGGTCAAGGACAGGAGCCTTTGGAGGAGGCAGAGAGAATGTGGTCAGTAGATTAGCAAAGAACCCAGGGACATGACCCAGAGACAGGGAGTGGCCCCCTCAGGAGGCCAGGGGTGGCCACCAGCTTGAATTACAGCCAGTAGCTTGGCCACAGGCCACCAATGTGGACTGCAACAGAGACGCAGGGGAGGAGACCAAGGAAATGGACAGTCTCAGGTGACTTGTAAAAGTAGGAGACTGTGGGAAGCAAGGCTAGGTGGGTGGCAGGAGCCCAGAAGGCTGCCCCTGTGGTGTTGGGCTGGGGCAGCAGTGAGGCCTTCCAAGGGTAGTAGAGTGACTTAGACAGATACCACCGTCTTTGGAAGCTTGGTTCTGTCCTGGTCACACCTCACAGGACTACACTTCTGCTCAAAGACTTCTGGAGGCCCTTGGTCCTTGAAGATCATGTAAAGGGATTTCTACTCCCTGAAGACAATTGCTCCCCCTTTTTTTAACATACACTTCATGGACAGCCTCTAATCAGCCATAAGAGTGGAGGGCTAAGGCAGCTGGGGAGCTAAGAAAGGGTGCAGTGCATTCTTATCTTCCAGCTCCTGAAATCACTTGCCGACACCTGCCCCCTCCAGAAGGGCTGCTAGAGTTCCCTCCACTCTGTGATCCTGTTCAGTCCTAAGAGCAAGATCAGCAGCAGAGCTTTATTGGTTATCAGAACAATGTCCCGGGTGTTCCTGCTGCCTCATGGCTTCTCTGGGGCACCCTTTCCTCCCTCACCTTTTGCAGGCTCAGGGGCTGGCATGGCAGGCACTGGAGAAGGTAGCTGTGTGCAAATTCCTCGTGTCTGGAGATATGGCTGAGACTTGAACTTGAAGCAAGTGCTGAGCAAGCTGTCATCCCCCTGCCTCTACTTTATGGGGTTGTCCTAGGCAGGGAGGCCCCCCAAACTTTCTGAATGAAGCCTCCACCTGTGGACTTCCCTATTGTGGCATGTGGAAGCCCACCCAGAGACACCCAGGGACTATTCTCAAACCCAAGATTGATACTGGAACAAGTTGAGTTACTCCTGCCCAAGAGACCAATGTCAAATCACTCGCTACTGGCATCTGTCCTGTCCATGACCATTAGCTTGATTGACAGCCTCAGCCTCTGAAAAGACAGCCAAGGCTGACTTATAGCTTTGTGGCAGCTGTTATACCCCAAAGTAAGGCCCTCTCTGGAGTGCTCAGCATGGTTCCAGCACCTGCCACAAACTTTCCCGGCCAAACGCAGGCCCTGTCATAGGTCTGTGTGTGAAATGTCCCCTTCCAAGCCCTGTTACTGCCTGCCCTTTCAACCTCCTGAAACTACTGTGAAGAGCTTGAAATTGCTGTGACTTTTCATTTTGACTTCCTCCCTGGTACAGGTCGTGAAACTTGGCTCACAGTATTTGTCTGTGTTGGCCCCAGCAGCAAGCAGGCTTTTCCAGTTTCAGAACAAACCCAGACACCCTGGGATATTGTTTATCCAGCTCCTCTCCCCAGGGCTCCCTGGCTACACTCACCCATGGTTAGTGTCATCTTGCTGAAAATTGACTTGTCTACAATCTCCAGGAATGTGAGATTTTACTCAAAGCTAATAAGCCTGGTTCCCCAGTATGGCTTCGCACAACACCTCTGTATACTTGCCAACTTGGGTTCATATATTTTTTCATGTAAAATAACATTTACCCATTTAACCATGGCCACCTTCCTCAAGGAGGCCCTCCGAGCATCAGAGCTGCATGTGGGAAGACTGACAAGGGGAGAACTTGTGCTTATAAGTACTGTTTCCCAAGACGAATCATGCAAAATTTAAAAGCCAACAAGATTCCTAAGTCCGTTGGTTCTACTGCAAGTCCTGAGGGACAGTAGCCATCAGTTAAGGACAGTGAAATTGAAATTACAAAGGTGAATGTAGACCCAGTCTATCCTGTTGGCATAAAGTTTTTAGGAAAAAAAAGAAAGGTTTTATGGCATATAAGCTAAAGAGGAATAGCTTGCACAGTTTGGACAAAATATAAGTACTCTTACCAATAAATATGTTTCAATATGACAAATAAAGCTCTCCCCACCTGGTACCTCGGAATCCCGGCAAGAAGTGATGGGCACAGGCACAATGAGCTATGTACAGAGTGTAAACAGTAAGGCCCTGGAGGGAAGCAAGGGAGCAGGGCCAGGTGATGGGTGTGCAGGGCGAAGCTGGGGGCGTGGGTAGAGGCAGTGGGCCCACGGGAAATACACCAGGCTTGTATGTCAGCCATCTAACAGGCCATCAGAACTTGCAGGTGGTTGGTGACAGGTGCACTGGGTTCCTCTGGGTGGCAGTAAGGAGAAATGTGACCACCGAGGCCCCCTGGCTCCACTGACTATTTCCCGGGGGCAGCGAGAAGGCCTCCGCGTTCTTCCTCCCGAGGGACAGGGGCAGGGGCAGGGGCAGGGGCAGGGGCAGGCTGCCTGGCCACTTTAGGGCTGGCTGTCAATCGAGTTCCAGGCCAGGCCTACCAGCAGTTTCCCAAACAGAAACAGAGCTGAAAGGCTTCCCAAGTCTGAAGCCCTTTTTCCTAGGCAAAGAGATCTGGACACCTGTGACCAGTAGAGGGCCCCAGGACTGCCCAGCCTTCAAGCCTCCACCCCCAAAATCCAGCCACCACCTGCTTGGTTTCCGAGTCTCTGATCCACATAGGTCTAGTAAACAAAGCCCTCCTCCCTCCCCACAACGCCCCTGAACTCTGCCCCGCGCACTCTCTTCAGCCTAGCTCGGGAGTCCTTAAATATCAGTCTCCCGGAGGCTGGTATAGTCAGCCTCGTCATAGCTCTGGCAGGTGGCGCCCTCCGCCACATCCTGGGGAACTCCGAGGGACACTGCCTCCACTTCGGCACGCAGCGCGCACGCAGCCTCTGCGCGCTGCGCGCCCCCGGCACGGATCTTGTGGGACAGGCTGGAGACCTTGGCGCGCAGCTGCGTCGTGGGTCTCCGGAAGGGCCCGAGCAGCCGCCACTCGCGGAAAGTGCTGGGCAGCTTTCGCCGGCCAGGGACAGCGGCTCGCACCTCTGGCGTGCCCGGGGCCCGGGGCGCGGTGAGGGCCAGCGGAGCCCCGGGGGGCGCGGCGCCCGGGCTAGGGGCGTAGTCGGGGTGCGGGCCGCTGGTCGAGGCTCGCCAGTGGTGGCCGTAGACGCGCCAGAGAGGGCGGCGGCGGCGGCGGCGGCGACATTGGCAGCGCAGGAGACGGAGGAAGGCGCGCTTGAACTCGCGGCTGGAGCAGGGGTAGATGAGCGGGTTCACGCAGCTGTTGAAGTAGCCCAGCCAGAAGATGACCTTGAACACGCCCTCGGATGGCTTTAGCTGCGGGAACAGGGAGCCTGTTGGGAACAGAGACCTACGGGGTTAGCTGCTCCGGCGGGACACCCTGAGCACAGAGGGGTGAGCCTGCTACCCCCAGGAGCCCAGCCCAAGCCACCCACCAGGTGCTCTCAAGGGATGCCCCCCCGCCAAGGGTTCCCTCATTAGTCAGGAGCTCCATGAACTTG